>CM052113.1:4974379-5022783 GCA_028454245.1 Halictus quadricinctus | reverse complement strand
TTGCAGATAAATCATAAATAAATGTTCGTTTAACTCTTTGCACCCGAAGCTGTATAACTCGAAAGTCGAACGATTTCGTCCGGTCAACGCATACAAAGAGAACGCATTTGCTCGTGCCGTGTTTAATCGTGCAACTTTTCAAACGCGAACCAGCTGAGTAACGTGAGGATAGTTCGAGATTATGGTGTTGAAGGTTAAAAAATCACCGGGGACCGTTACTCGTAACAACCTGTGTAATCGCAGCGAATTTGTACATAGGTTACAGGGGTCTATAATCAATTGTTCAGCCGAAGAATCGTTGGTACGCGCGCTCACACACACACACACACACACACACACACACATCTACATACTCGCCGAGCGTATCGTTCCCGGGGAGATTTAAATAGCAGGTGGCTTGCTAATCACCTTGCTAATCCTTAATTACTGCCCGGGCACGATTGTTATTCCCATCACGGTCGGCGGAACACGTATCTTCCGTTTTTGGAAGGTGAAACCTCGCCATAAATAACAGTAGCCCGAGACAATGGCGTCGCATAAACTCTCTAGCCATACATCAACCCCTTGCCCTTAAATTATCGCCTGGAATAATAGGGGCGAGCGTAGCGAAATCCCCGAAATCATTTTTCTTCACCACCACTTCGGCCGAGCGTTCTTCGTCAAATTGCACGGGCAAACGTTAAACACAGACCCGTGCGGATTAGGCGAGCCGCTATTCTGTTATTTAGGTACCACGGAATTTCCCCTCCCCTCCCCTCTACCCGCTCCTGTAAAGCTGAAGCTTCTATAATCACAGTGAATCCCATGGACGATTGGCTTTCGCGCACAATGTTTCAGATTTCCTTAGGCGAGATGTACACGCGGCGAAACCGCATCGGTATTTTCCCCGAAGTACACCGGCCTCGGAAATCGCGAAATGTGACCCTTTGCACTCGCATTGTTGTAATTCAATCAACCGTGCTAATTACTTCTCGCAAAAGCTCGCAGAAATTCCACGTTGTTCATGTCACAAAACAACTATGCCAGCAGCTATTAGGTCAGTTCGCGTATCGTTGTCAGAGGGATTTTACGCGTTTATGAGAAAAATGGGTGGACGAAACCAAACCTGTGAAAGACTTTGAAAGGCTCATTTAATCCTTAACTTAGATTATTAAAAATGTTTTTACTTCAGTTTTGTTTGTCACAATTGATTCAGACACTTTTCATTTTGTATACAGATCTATGGTCTAATTATCACAAATACGTTTCACGAGAAACATAAATATTGTAAGCGATCTTTTGTCTTCTTTTACGTTAATTTTCTTCATACGATTTTATAGAAACATCTGAAAGTATTGTTGTCTCGTCTTCTAATAAAGTACTAATTTTCTTAAAACGATTTTCTGGAAGCATTTAAATTTGTATTTTAATTACATTTTCATATCGGATTAAAACGAAGACACTTTTATAATCAGTATTACTCAAGTTGTATTTTTTTATATTTCTCAAGTTGTCTCACTGATTCGTTCAGGAATGATGTCTTCTTATAAAGAAAATTATCTAAACACAATATATTTTATTTGCTTTGTTTAATCGACTTTTTCGCCTCGACTCCGTGAAAAATCGCGTTGGAAAACTGCTACGTTGTTCAGGCAGAGGCGTTTAATCAACCCGCATTTAATCAAGCACATTATAATTTGGTTGTTCCCCCGTTCTCATTTCGAACTCCGTAAAATCGTAGCCATTATCATGCGTTCGAATAAATTCCATTGTAAACGACCGTTCGCGGCTAGTCGGCTGGGCTCTAAGTAAACGGTACCGGTGGAATCTTAATCAGGCCCACAATTACTTATATATCTCAGGGCTCAATAGTCTCTGGCCCCCGGTAAAAAGTCTTCCAAGCATTATGCATATCCTTGGCAAGATCCCCTACGGCAGCGAAAACGGAAAAGCCAAAGGCGTAAAGAGCTTGTACTTTGAAATGAGATCCCTTTCTTCTTTCAGAACTCAACTATATGAAACCTCATCCCTGATGCACCGTCGGTTGTGGAGGCTTTTATTGTTTCGGTGAAAGATGAGAAAAAAGGACCGTGTGGAAGGGGTCTTTGAAAATATTTGTTGCGAGGAGGAGTCAGGGGAGAAACACGGTTGCGATCTATGGCCTGTTTGAGGATCAAAAGAGCCTCGGAACTAACGACTATTTTTATTAAACTTATTCCGAGGGTCTATCTATCCCCCTTTGGAAGAATGCCTTGCTGTATTTAAGCCGGAATTAGTTGTAATTAGCTCGTAAAAATGGCGGATGCAGAAATGCACAAGTACCAGTGTTTTTGTGGTACTCGATGGAAAATGATTTTTGTTAAATTTATTCTTAGGCTCTTAGATTTATCGTCCGGAATAATGTCTTGCTGACCATCAGCCTGGTATTAATCGTAATTAGCTCGAGATAATGGCGAGATGTTCGACTCACGTGAACCAATTATTCGTATTAAATTTATTGCAAGATTTTCTATTCACAAATCCATCCTCCGGAATGATGTCCAAATGTTCATCAACGTAGAATTATTTGTAATTAGCTTATAACAATCGCGATCGTAGAAATACACGTCGACCAACGTTTCTGCGGTTGTTAGGGCGAGATGTGTTCGAGTTACGGGCAACGTCAACTTAGTTAATTTAGGGTTCCTCGGCTTAAGTAACACGATTCCGGGTACACTACCGCATCATTTCAATCGACTATATATCATAGCGGTGTGCGGGCACCCGAAATCTCGGCTCGGCCCGCAAGAAGTCGGCCGAGAGAGGCTTGGCCTCCGAAAGTATCTCCGCCACATACGATTGCTCCGAATCCTGAAACTTTTGGACAGCCCGAAACTTTTGGGCTATTCGGGGCTCGATAGGGGATTGCGGCCGCCCCTGGAATCGGAGTTTCTACGTGGAATTGTGGCAGATTCGAGAGCAAGAGTAATATTTGTGTAACGTATGGCATCCCGTCACTTTATCCTTCCTGCTCGTTACGCAAAGTAAATGCATCGCTATCTCGTTGCAATCCATTCTTACTATTTCCCAAACTCTTACCGTAGTCGACACTTTCGTGTCTCCGCTGTACTGTTTCTGAAAAATTCCATTATTCAAACAGGTTCTACTCAAAATAAAATCCAATTCTCGAAAATTGGCATATACGCCTTTTGCAGACCTAAGTAAGCTACACATATGCACAAAGTTTCATAAAAGTCGATCAAAGTCAATAATTAAAAATGGCAAAATTTAAAGATTCTAGCTCTTTCAATGCCTATATATTAAATTTTCTCCTCCAAATTCCGAGCAATAGCAATTTCGACAAATTTTTTCCTACACGTTACCTAGTAAACTAGTCCGTCTAACATCTCAAGAACACTCGAGTTGTTTCGTCCAATTTTTAAAAAGTTATTAGTTTTTAGAGGGCGTTCCCTAAATTTGTTCTCGACCGTAGATGTAATCGATGATAACCGCCATGATTTCTGCACCATCCAGATAGTTCGACCACGAGAATTTTTCTTCGAAATGGAGCTCTGGATGTCCAGATAGAGCGAAAATGCAGGTACGCTGCGATTGGACGAGAACTGAGGTCTGCTTTAAAATACGCTGACCTTGCGGTAACGAGGAAAAAAGAATTGAACACGGGTGGAGGGGAAGAGATTCGTAGTTTCATTAAATCAGAAAGCATCGGGGACCATGATTTTCGAAATCTCGCCAGTTTGGAACTGAAACCGTATCAGCTCTATGTGACCAGCATGAACTTCCCCGAGGATTACGATGCCGCAAGGCAAACGTGTTACCGGAAGCTTCGAGAGCAATTCGCGATACTGCCGCCAATATATCGACGAATTCATACCCAGCAGTCCCAACAGCTGAGAACCGACAAATTTCACCTGCTGTGCCTTCTTCTTCTTCTTCTGGCGTTTCCGCCTCCTCGTGACGAAGATGTACACTGACTCACGAAAGTATTCGAACGCCCCTTAAAACAGTATAACTTCTTTTAAATTGAACCAAACGACCTGATTTTTTTGTGAGAAACTAGAAGAATTGGTTTACCGAATGACGTGCAAAAAAGATTTTGAAAAAATAGCAAATGGTAAGAGTTTCATGAGAAAATAAAAATGGCACTTTTTAAAACTCTTTTATTCGAGCCTGTAATGAAATTTTAAAATATGCATTTTTTGGATCTATGTTAGTTGTACACATGCTGAAGATTTCATCGAAATCGATTAATATTCACACGAGCTACAGATAGTTGAAAGTGGTGAAAATCGTGGTTTTCACGAATTTTGGTCCAACATCTTTCGATGCGTGCCATTTTTATCTGCGTCAACCGATTTCGATGAAATTGTCAGCATGTGTATAACTAACATAGTTCTACAAAACGCATTTTTTCAATTTTTATTTGATTCTAGTATTCTTTTATATCATGTAGCAGGTGGGAACCTGAAGACCCATTTTTAAAAAATGCTGAAAATTTAGAAAAATTCTTTTCGTAACTAAAACCACCAAAGATTCAAAGACGGTGTCTTCCTCTTCGCAACGACACCTTGAAAATTGACGAACGATTTTTATAGTCGTTTTATAGAGCTTTTAATGAGAGGGATGTCGCCAACTTTACAGTAGTATAAGTTACACATAAAATAGCGAAGAAAAGTCGTGCATCAATTTTTAAGGAGCCGTTGTAAAGAAGAGTCTTCGAATTTATGACAGTTTTATGTACAAGACAAATTGTTTAATGTTCGTGGACACGTTCGAATTTGTAGCATTTTTGAGGAAAAGTGGGTCTTGGAAAAAAATGGAAAAAATATTAGAACACAGTGGAAATACGTTTGTGTTTTGAAATACTTTTTGCATCCACTGTATGTACACACGGGAGAGTAAATCATAGCTGAGCGCAAATATGCAGGCGCACATTTCTAAAGGTAAGCCCGCTCTCGAATCAGGTTTCTGTTAAATCCGAGCAAAGGGCGATTGCCTCGCGATAGAGATCATCCGATCGGTGAATTTAATTGATTCCGCTTGTAATCGTCTGCAAGTATCGTCTAAATTGTAATGGCCAGTCCATCATAGAGTGGGGACTTAAATAACTTCCTCGGGAATACCACTTGTAATTATACTGCAGGTGTTTGAGCGCTGATGTTGATTGTGAATGTTAGAAACGAGATCAAATATACGTGCAATTAAACTGTGAGTGGTATTTCAGCTCTCGTTTTTACATTTAGGGTCGTTCAACGAGAAGATAAACTTCAGAGTTAATTCTCGAAGATGAACGTTCGCATTCTTCTAGTTATTAGACGTGATAAATGGGTATTACGCCTTCTTCATAATTTAGTATTGTACTTAGAAATTTACTACTTAATTATTATATTTAGTGTACTATTATCAAATTTTAAGAGTAGCATTTTTACCTATAGCTGTTCCAATGACGCAAAAACCTAACGCGTCATAACATTTCTAGCTGGAAACGACAAAAATGTTGTTTAGTCCAATTAAAAGATTTTTCCGAAGTGTCAGAACAACTTTTTAATGAGTCTTCGACGAACAGTTCGCAAGATGCTAACAATTTGAGTTATAGTTTCAAACTTGCCACAATTTTCATCGTGAATAATAAATGAAAAGCTGAGAAGAATTATGGATAAATTATAATACTCAATGAAATGCTAAAAAATCTCAAGCATAAAATATTCAAAAAATGAATTCGAAAACTACTGTGGTTTCATTTGGGAAGGAACTGATTTTTAGTATGTCGCAAAAATATTGCTCGATTGCAAAAATGTAACGAAATTCCTTCAGTACTCAAATAAATCAACAAAACATAGAATTAATAATTTTCTAAGGGGATAAAACTATAAAATATAAATAGTCAAAATTTCAAGACGCAAGAGCTACATATACGTTTACTTCTTTTCTTAATAATTATTTTAAAGGGATAAAACTATAAATTTTAAATAGTCAAAATTGTCTGCATTAATTTCAAGACGTAGGAGCCACATATAGATTTACTTCTTTTCTTAATAGTTTTTTAAAACGATAAAACTATGAAATATAAATAGTCAAAATTGTCTGCATTAATTTCAAGTCGTAGGAGCTACATATACATTTACTTCTTTCCTTAATAATTTTTTAAAACTATAATATATAGATAGTCAAAATTGTTTACATTAATTTGAAGACGTAGGAGCTACATACACATTCACTTCTTTCCTTGATAATTTTAATTAGTTGAAAATAATATAATTAAGTTCTTCAAGTGTTTACACAGCTTTACATTTGAACTATTAAATTATTGTCACAAATGCATAAAGTCCGGCGCCTAATTGTTCGACCAAAATGGTTACCGCCATTAAAAAATAGCTTTAGAATAGCTTGAAGAATCCATCAGACGACGACCGGTATTCAACGTGTTAAGAAACGCGAAGCGTGGGTACCGGAACGCGAAAGAATGCGGGGGCGATGATGATTAAGCGTCTGATTAGACGAACCCCGGAAAGTTTCAAGTAGAACCGTAAATGCTTATGCTACTTGCGGCGATAAATAAAAGGTACAAACAGACGTAACAACAGGAAGGCGCATTTCTTGATCGCGCGGCCGGGATAGGTGTATTGGTAGAGCAGATATCAAGCGTAGCGGTAGAACGTGGACAACTTCGTCTGGAACGTGGAACAAAATCATTAAGGCTCGGCTACGATCGAAAGAAGCTTCATACATCGTTCAGCCGGCTTGTACAGTCGCCCGTAATGTTTCCGTCGATCATTCAGTTAGAGAACATGAAAAACAAAGAACAGATCCCTGTTGAAAAAATTCTATCGATCCGGTCTTCCTGTCGCGTCAACACATTTTTCACTGATCCCGAATAAATACCGAAACTGCAATTCAAAATGACCCCCAAATGTCCCCCTTTTATTACATTAGTGCACAAATAATTGTTCAATTTACATATCCAGTGATTGATTTCGCTGATTATTGCCGGCAGAGATACATTTTTTTTTCAATTTTGCGATTTCATTAATATTGAACTGCTCTGGTCAGCGTTTCAATCTGCATCGAAATCGTACGGAATTATGACAATCAACAGATAAATTGTGATGAACCATTCGGCCGTCATCAATCTGTACAGAAAAATCGTTGGAATTTAAACTGGTGAAAACCGAAATTATTTTTGCACGATGTTAATTTCCGCCATTCTGTCAATCTAACGAGGACAAATTAAATCGAAAAGATTGTGACACGTTAATCGAAGTCTGATAAAAAACGACAATTAAAAAAGAAAGAAGAATTTCGAGAGGCACGTTCCTGAAACGTCGAAGTGGTCC
Organism: Halictus quadricinctus; assembly: GCA_028454245.1. Classification (NCBI taxonomy): domain Eukaryota; kingdom Metazoa; phylum Arthropoda; class Insecta; order Hymenoptera; family Halictidae; genus Halictus; species Halictus quadricinctus. Next base: position 5,015,470 of record CM052113.1, on the reverse strand, counting down.
AAACTATTCTCAAATCAAGCACCGACGTAAATAAAAAGTTCGGCAACAATCCAGCGGCGTCGCTATGAATTAGGAAACGCGACTGAGAAAGTTCGTGGCGAGAGATTTTCATTAGAACGCAACGTAAGGCGCTGAGAACTCGAGGGAGTGCTTAATTGATTTTATAGAGCTTTCGGAGCTTTCCTGATTATTTGTGTGAGAAACAGGCACCTTTACACGCAATTAACAGGCTCCGCGAATTCATGTAATAGTCAGAGTAATTACTCGGCGGGGAACGTCGCCAATTAACAACTTCGTTTGCACGAAAATTCAATTTCTGACGTATCCGCAACTCCAATCTCGCTACGAAGATTGTCCGAAAAATAGAAAAAATTTTATTCAATCTCCAGCGTCGTTTCTTCTTCGTAATTCCGGCTGATCGCAATTTTTCCCAAAAGTAAACTATAATCCAAGCTTGACAGAAGAACCGTTGCAAAGAAGGCATACTGATTCGAAGTGTGCGACATGAATTATGAGACTGTATTTAAGACGACCAACTGTGGCGGGCTCTTCGCGAGAGCCTGCGAATTGTTCGGCGATTTCTCCATTCAATTTTCGCCGGTCGGCAGGTATCATTTGCATGTTCGTCTATGACGTCGGGCCGCGCGTTCGGGAGGGGAATAAAAGAAAATTGTTCGCGGAAATTCCGTCGACAGTCCCGCGCGGACGGATGAGATATCTCGAATTCCCCGTGTGCTCCTTCCCGACCGTAAATTCTACGGGGGTTTTCGTGGGAATGACGGGCGAAAATAATTCGATGTAACGGCAAAAACCGGCAGTAACGCGTAAGTGGAATCGTGCAACGAGCGTCGTATCTCGTCGTCGAGCGTGCACACAGGCGGCCTTTCGTCGCGTTGCACCGAGTCGCATCCCATCGCCGCCGGGCGCGCACCGTCCCTGTACACATTGCACGCATTCTAGATTACGAAGGAGACATCAAATTCCACCGGGCTTATCTTACGATTGACGTGTGTTATTGTGTCGCGTCGAATGTCGACGCGGCCGAGCATTTACACGGCTCTCGCGGAGGGAAACATCCGTTCCCCGACGCCGAACTACACGAACGAAACGACACGTGATACTGACGGAACTTCTGTTTCCTGTGTCCGCCCGCTATTGGTAATCAGCTTTACAGCGACGAAACGATCCCCCGGATCGTAAAGCCTGATGTTCCACGGCAATATCTCGAAGAAGAGTAGGTTAAGTCCGGGTGGATACCCCTTGCTCCCCACCCCGACCTGGCCCCCGACACTCCCGGTAATAGAAATCATAAACATTATAGGTCCATCTTCCGCGAGAATTGTAAAATGGATCCTTCATATTGCAAGACTTGCAGGTAATACGAAAAACCCTTCCAAATCCATTTAGGTATACCGGGTGATTCGCGTAATTTTCACAAGCTATGTCTTTGTTTTGGTTTAAATTAGGAAAACGTATTAACCCTTAGCACTCGAATGGCGACTGTAGGGCGCCACTAAAACTTTGTGTATCATTATTCAAACTATTTTTTACATTATTAAATTTGTGTGTATTTTATAAATTATTGAACATTTGAATATTGCACGAATAAATTGCGCTATTTTCGTATGTATAACATGAAAAAAAAATAGATAGAAGGGTTTTGGAGTTAAAATAGCTTCGAGTGCAAAGGGTTAAATAGAAAAGATGAGCAGCTTGTGAAAGTCTACAAGATGGTGCCAATCGGTTTTCCCTAGCTGGAGGCATAGCGGTTATATGAAGGTCATTGATATATCTTTGAATGGATATCGATTCTCCTTGCTATTCTAAAGTAGTACTAGGAGCATATGGCCGAAAAATTGACAGTTAACAAGATATTTTGAAAAATTTTAGCGATTAAAGTTGATCTTAAAAGTGTTTAGAACGCAATGGAAATGAGTGATTGGGAAAAAATGAAAGTGGAATATGTAATACTGTTTTTTGAAATAATTTTTTTGCATTTCCACTATTTTTTTTAGAAATGGAGGTGACCTTCGAATTTTTAAATGGAACACCACATATTTTGCTTCCTATATAATTTTGCGCTACAAATTCATTCCTGTATGATTTTAACGAAAAACAATGTTCTTGTAGCAGTGACGCAAAAAGTACATATTTTATGTTCCCTGCATTAAAAGAGGAATACAATTAGCAAGCTGCGAATCTTTATGCAAATCCTCATTTCCATAGATCATTTTATAAACTGAAAAATTCATATTCCCAACCAAAAAATTGCTTACAATAAGAATAAAGTAAAAACGATGCTAAATGAAATGAAAATGCCCCTGATTCTTTTTAATTTAAGCGCTCCCTTTACATTTTAAAAATGTCTTAGCGCCATAAGTGCATAAATATCAGTCTAAGAATAACTTGTCACACAACAGAGAGAAATATTGCAGATTTACCCAGCATTACCATATATTTACATGATATAGTACATTAAAATTGGTATTGAAACACGAAGTTCAAGAAAGCTTTGCAAATCAGATCGGACAAATTGCATCGGAATTACATCGATGCGCTGTCATGTGTCCTGAATTATCCACCATAAATCGCTTGGCAAAATACTATTTATTCTGCGGCTGCGAAATTTATGTACTTTGTTAATTGAAGACTCGTTTTAAATGTAGTTCTCTACTGTTTCACGCTAAGCCATGCAAGCTGTGGAAACATAAACGGTGTGTGTGTGGAACCCCGGAGTTTTTAATTCTCGCATGAACTGGATTTATTACTTAATTAATGATACGTTTATTGCGGCATACTAAATTACGATGACATAAAGCGTCGCGTGAATGCAGCTGGAATTCTGTGTCGCTGCTATTAAGCTTAAAATTAAATATACTTTAAAGAAACACAGAACCACCACGGTGGGGGCAGCCATTTTGAAGACGCGGAGGCAAGCAAAAGCGGAAACTCGTGCGAAACACACAATAAAAAAAAGTGAACTAACCTAAAACATTTGAAAGAAAGTTCTAGATAAATATTTCAATCTACACAATAAATATCTCGATAAATATATAAAAATATATGTATATGTATATTATATATATTTTATTTCGTTAAGAATATGAATGTACTGTCCCGAAAAGACTGTACTGTCCCGAAATGTACATATATATACATGTATATATATATATTGATAATATATAATATAGTAAGTATGTATATAATTGTATATATATGTATCTTTTTTCTCGTTTTACGAGAAGGTACTGTCGATTATGAATTTCAGAAGAAAACGAATAAATCAAAGGAATACTGAAGAAGTTGACGTGATGATTTGATGAACGTTCCCGACGCCCATAATTGAGCGCAAATGACTGCTCACCGTTTTGTAAAGGCTGCCTATAAATTTTCCTATCGTCTCGCGTGGAAACGATTAATAATCTCCGCAAATGTATCATGAGCTGAATCGAGGATGCTGTTTTTTGTTGCGTGAAACGTGAGCGGATCAGGTTCGCCGATCGTCTAAAATAAGATTCAATATTGCTGGAAATAGGCGGCGGGGAAGGCATCAGTGATTCGACGCGTTGCTTTTATTTGTGACAGTGTACGCAGCAGGAATGCAGTAAAAAGAAGTATGCGCATCCTCGTTGATGTACGCACGGTGTTATGAGGAAGCAAGTGCGGCAACAATAGCTGTACATTATACTGACAGCGTGGAGAGGATAAGGCGCAATCCCCTTACACGTCTGCCGTCTCCGTAGTCAACAATGAACTCATATTCTCATGTTTTCTACGATTCTTCCCACCTCCGTGGTTGTTGAACCAGACTTCCCCGGCTTTAAACCGTAAACTCGTTTCAAACCTCAATGTTGTACGTGCCAATCGTCGCCGGTTAAAGACGTATTCGCTCCGAGCTAATGATTCGTTTGCATGCGGGAGGTCTACCAACATTTCCAGGGACAAAGGCACAGGAAATCGTTCCTTAGACCCGTCCTGCTCTCTTAATGTCACGGGACAACGACGAATTTCGACTTCCGAAAAGCTGGAAATAAATACATAGGTTACACGCTTTCCATCTTTTCTTCATATTTACATTTTGTCCACAGAATTGTCTAAAACAAAATATTTTCAAAACACTGCTGAATTAATGAATCATAGCGTAATGATGTCGACTGCAAAAAATTATAATAACATATCTACTGTACTTACAAGCTTTCTCCTTAATCCTTGTTACTTAATTCCTTAATATAATTCCTTATATTATTTTATCATTTCACATAAACCCAATCTTTCAGTAAGAAAAAGTTGATTTTTATATTGGAAGCGTGAAACTAATAGCCGTAATTTATGTCAGATTTTTAGTATAATCCCAGCACAAACTATCTAAGTGCTGCACTAGTAGTTTTTTTAGAAAAAAAAAGAACTGAAAATATTAATCGATTTTCCGGCTTCACACGAGACTCTGCCTTAAGCAAACGATCATTGACCGCAGACTACGTCGGACACACGGTAAAGCCAGTCGATTTTCATAACATTCACGGCAGAGCATAAATTTGAAAAGTTCGAACTAGCTAATACGACAGGAAACCGAAAATCCCGCGTAAAGTTGGGAATCATTGAAACGTGAAGTTGTAACGCGGGCTTGGTAATGGACCCGGTTGGCATATTAAACGAGGGGAAACTCAATAAAGCGATCCGCGTATGGAAATATAGTACTATAATCCACGAAAAGCATTAATTCCGGCGACCGGCGTCGATTTACTTCGAGTGGCGGCTGTAAGGCGGAACACGATCTTTTAATCCATCAGATGGAAGTGTTACGATCGAACGGTATCGGTTACGTATCCGGCACGATTCCCGGCCATATTTAATTTCCAATGGAAATGGGGAATCCACGAGCCGAGGCGGTCTGGCTTCGGTTAATATTGCAAGATTCAGAAGCGCTTGTTGAATCTTTAAAGTTTCGAGACGACGACGAAGACTAGTGATCGGGAGAGGGTGCAGAAAAAGGGGGGAGGCACGGCCCGGTTTGCCGAAACCGATGGGAGCCCTCCGAATGGCCTGGAACTTTTATACGATCCCTCGTAAAAAGTTTTATAATAAAATGTACACGAGCGCCGGGGCATTCCATATAACTATCCTCTGATGTCGTCTACGAGCATACGAGCATCCTTTAAATCGTGTCCATTTCCTCGATCATTTCGCGGCTTAATGCCGCCACGCAACCAACGAAAGTTCTGCAAATCTTCTTGCACGGTTAAGCTCGCATTCCGACCGGGTTTTCGAGCGTGTAACAATTTCCTTCGTTTTCTTCTGTCACCGTGATTCTCGTGCGTTGCCAGTTATTTAACTGATTTTTTCCGGCTGTACAATCCACTGCCTTTTAAATCGATTTTTCAATAGTGAAAACTGTGAGGTTGTTTTTATTGATAGAGCAGAATGTGAGGTTATATCGATCTATGAATCGATAGAAAGATATTTCAGGTTGGTAGCGACGCAGTGTGTTATGCGTGCGACGATTGGTACGTTTGTAAGCGTCGCACCTGTCGGAGATTTTTGTCGAACAGATGCATGTGCGTTCAGAGAGTGTCTGTAATATACCATTTCTCAGTATTATTTAATAAATATTAAGTTGTGTTTCATCGGGAGCTTAGCCTTTATTATATTACATTCCTCGAGCCACCACAAAAACTCTGAAAAGAAACGTGTCCATTGCGAGACGTAGAAATAACCTAACAGTTCTTTCCAGTTTTAATAATATATTGATATTCTTGAATTCTTCTAAGTTTCCAGTCTGGTGATAATTACACTGTGGATCTTTATGGAAAATAAACACTTTCTGCACCAACTGCACGAAATTGGAGGTAAATGGAAATTGCTCTGTTTGTTTACTAATTTTAAGAAATTGAGAAAAGCACGGGAGGTTCTAGAATCATCCATCGATGCTTTTCTTGTTTCACTCAATATCATTTAAACCTCTAAGCGAGGTTTATACATCTCGAGTAACATTTTTAAATTGTATAATTGGTACTTATTATTTTACAAGTGTACTTAGATACATTTTGCGTCTGTATATTTTAACGAAATCTCGTGTAGCACTCGAATGTAACAAAAAAGTCTTTGATGTCAAAGGTTGGACGTTGGTGTTCCAGGCCTATGCCGGAGTCATTTCTGACCCATGCCGATATTTCACTATAGTTTCCTTTGGACATAAGGCAATGGCTCGGGACCGGCTTCCATCGTATAATGGACGAAGAAGAATTATTTTCTTATTTCGAAACGAAAAGCATCGTCTTATATCGGAATCAAATTCTACACATTGACGGTCGCTCGAGCTTTTCCCCACCGCTACGGGTCACGAATGACCCCGGCATGGCATATGGTTAACCGCGGTTCACTTGTGATTTCGCAACATTAAAGTTCGTCGTTTTCAAATAGAGAGAAAGAAATCATTTTCGGTATTTAAAAACAGAGAATGGTCAGATTTTTACCCTTGAGAACATACAATAAGTGTGAAATTCTTTTAATATTATCACTGTTTTCAATTTCATCTACTCATTTTTATCAGAATGCGTAAAATACTTGGTTGAACACCACAAAGTCTTTCTCAACAACGTAGACTCATAATTTCTGTTAAAGTTTTTTCTTTAACAGGAAATTGCAAAAATTTTTTCATTTTTGATAGACTACAGTTCAGAATCCCATTAATTGGCTTCTGGCAGTTCGTGTTCGAACTATTTTAATGATTTTGGGTAGACTTCCTAGTGGTTCATAATTGTTTCACAGATATAATTAGCATTCTTTATTTATATAGATTTATATTTGTTTGTTATTACCAATTAGGCGCAAGTTTCTCGTTATTCACTGATTTTCTAATTCATGAACCGCTGAGGAAAGAATTAATCGTAATATGTACGTCAAGATTAATTTACCGTATCACTCTGCTAATGATCATATCGAGTCAGTATTTCTGAAGAATAAACATTTCGCTGGATATATAATAAACATTTTATCCAGATAATATCTTTCTAACGCAATACTTTATCATCCTTATCTCTCGTTATCATCGAAATCTTGATTAAGATAATTAGGTATGAACAAATATATTCTGTTTTTTGCAGAATTTTTAATTACACTTATTCCATTATTTAGCGTATTATATTTTATAATTGTTATTTGTGTTTACAGTAACGATCGGATATTATCGTCGCGTAATTATTCTTGCACGAGCGGTGATTCGTTTATTACACACGACGAAGATTGTCTTTTTGTTTAATAATTGGTATAGTAAATTTCGTGAACGCTTCTATACCCTTGTATAGAACTCTCCTTACGTGGATAATTGCACGGGATGGATTATTAATGGAAATAATTCGTTAACCATGCTCTGTTTGCTTCACGTGTGCCTCTTTTTTCGTGCGCGATTCTCGTTAACTGATGCGCTTTAATTATGATAACTAAACACAAATTTCACTCCGGAAATGGTACTCTCGAGTGAACAACGCAGCTACTCTTACTTAGACATTGTATGCGCTAATTGTGCAGATTTATTTTCGCGTTCTGGATGTATGTATGTACGCTTGCCGGCAGTAAATTCAACTGTACCTGTGCTATTGTTCTTCTATCTACGAAGGAATTCTGTTGTCCGGAACAGTATAAGACTCGTTTAATTGTTTGTATCACCAGTTTTCTGAGGCCAGGCTTCACAGGACATCTTGTCCTCGGATATCCGATAAATCGCTCTGGCCCCCATCGTCAGATCATTAATTATTCAGCTGCGGATTTTATGCATTTCTAACAAATAAATCAATAAGAGAATTCGAGCACGCATTATTTCTGACTTATTAGAATTATCAAAAGATGGCATACATGTTTATTTAATTTCTGTTCTCTAATCTGATCCTCAGTATATTAATTATTCACATTATTTTTTCATTTTTGAAACTAGATATACGTTTTCTAATGTGTAGGTGTATACAGAATGGAGCTAAAAGGGTGGGGGGAAGAAGATCGTCCACGAAAAAGTGCAATTACACTTGCTTTTTTGAATGGAAGTCTACTAATTTTTTACATTTATTGATTCCTCGTGCCATTCTGAACAAGAAACTGCTAGGATACTACGTCCAAAAAATTAATATTTGGTGAGATATTTTAACGTTAGTGCATGTTGAATAAAATTTAGAATATATCACGAAATACTAATCTTTTTGACATAGTATCCGAACACTTTTTTGTTCAGCATGGCACGAGTAATTAATTAATGCAAAAGGAAGTGTAGGGCTCCATTTGGAAAATAAGTGCAATTACAAAAAAAAAATTAAATGTATTTCCCCCTACAATGTTGTTTCTATCTGCTAAAAAAGCAAAGTTATGGCCCAGTTACTAGATCCACCCTGTATATTTGTTTGATAAAATGAATAAATAGAACGTCAACAATTTGTTTAGACTTTATCAACAAAAAGATTTTCGTTGGTTACGTTAAAGTTGATTCTGTTATGTACGTGTGTACAGATTTGTTATAAATTGTCTGAGATTGTTAATGCAATGAACAACCAGTAACTAAAATTTTTCAAATTTTGTTTAACTACTTTCGTCGCTGAAGTCACGCTTTGGCAGGGTATCGACAATACAGGCAAGCAACAAGTTTTATTCGAAGCGTTTTGCAATGCTAATCGTAATCAAGCAACGCGTGCAATTAGTTTCTATCATTTCACGTTAATAGCGGTAATTAGTCACTACTGTTAACCGAGATCGCGCGATTTATGGCCACGCTAACGAACAGGGAACTCCAATGGCGGTACAGTTCTCTTTCGGATCGTAATGACGTACATATGAAATTCGTGGAAAATCATAGGTAAAAGAAACTGCGAATATAATTCGTGCGCGTGTCAAATATTAAATAAATAAAAAAAGCGTAACGATCTACGGGGCGGGTGGAGGAAAAAAATGCGCGAATAATTACACGGGATTGGAGTTTTTGTTGACATTAAGTAAAATGCTTCGCACGTAGGAAATGGGTTCTAGGATGAGGGGCCAGCATACGGCACAAACTAGGCAATGCAATGCAAACACGATACGACGCGAATTCTGCAAAAGCAATTTGAATTTGCCGAGAGAGAATTTAAATTGCTTTTGAACAGTCTGAATTACAAGGTAGCTTCAAATTGTCTTCTAGCAATTCACATCCGGTTTGCATGATAGAATTCATTTCTAGGGCTCTCAATATTAAAACAGAGAAGTTAAATACGCTGTTCTGATAATTCGAGTAGATTATACTTTACGTTTCAGGTAATTTCTATAACCCCGCCGGCTGGTTGGAATAATTTCAGTCCCGCAATTAAAAAGTTTGCCATATTGTTATCGCATTAACTTCAGCCGAACGTGCGCTCCCTATTGTGACGCGCGCGCACGCACACTCTTTTCTCAAGTTTATCCGTCGGACTTTTATTCAATTTTGATAGCGACTTCGTCATAATATACAAATTCATTAAATTTCACACCTCTCGAAAACGACAACTATCTTTCATTTATAATTAGCCTGCGGATCTGTATGCGAAATAAAAATTTTTTCAATTGCAAAAAAAAAAACAGATATCCAACAATTTCTTTTTGTATTAATTCTGATAAATTGGAACAGTATGTTTAAATTCTTCTAAAGTTTTCACTACTCTATATGAGCCGCTTAAGTCTTCGTCCGCGGAGCTCGGGTCAGTTTTGACCCACACTATTAAAATTGTCATTAATAACTCATTTTTTTGTGACTAAAATTGAATCTACGAAAGTGATCTTAAAAAATACGTTCAAAGAAATTGATAAATAAATCTGTGAATGGTCCTAAGCAATATTAGTTTTCTAATTGCGAAAAAGATCCCGTGATCTGAGAATTAATGCAAAAAGTAGTGTAAGTCGATATTTGTTTGTCGGGTTTATCACCGCGTCTCAAGGATTTAATTGTTATTAAATAATGTGATTAACTGTGTCTTGACTTGTACCATTTTTTCCTTAAACGGCTCGTACTTTACGTACCCATTATTGACATAAATGCAGTCAACATACGCATAACAAATGACTTTCTGTTTAATAATTGTTTCATGTCCCGAGTTGTCGAGTTGTGCTTTGAAATATTAAAAAGCGATTTACAACGGCCATGACATTATTACTTGTCTTTTTTCCTAGCAGATCTCCGCTAGCAGATTTAATTAAATTCCACACGGATGGCTTTCGATTTCGATTATTGTGCTCATGGATGTGTTCAAACGTGAAACTGTAGACCAATTTCCAGTTCGCTTGTCGATGTAAGACGGAAAAATAAAAACAAAGCTCCGGGCGAATTAATTTCATCGGACTTTTGTTCTCGTGATGCGAACGTAACGTGGACATGCACGGTTACTGAAACATTAATGTTCAATCTCGTGGCGAAACCCTTTCAAATTCGAGACAAAGGCTTTTTCTCGTGCTGTTGTTCCACAAGATTTATTGTGATTTTGCGACCAATGAATGCTTTCTACAACAATTCCGAATCACTAACAGATATTTATACACGAACATAATGTTACACACAATTTTACCAGTATCAGTTGCGTAACTCTTGGATTATGGATATTAATGTTAGATTAATCTCAGAATAAAATAGTTTCTCTCAAAACGTTACACTAAGGAATTACAGTAAAGTCATGATATAAGCCAAACGGAGCTACACGATCTTAGTCAATTCGCTTATCCTCTCCACGCCAAGAAGCTCGAGCTCCCTCGGGCACTACTAATCCAATTACAAAACTTCTTTACTTTTATGGGACTTTCACCAACTTATTTGTGTATATTTTTACTTATTTGTTTATAATAACACGATATAATTTGAACTGTATTTACTAGTTTAATTGACGGTATTTAGTGCACCTTCCGTCCGTGTTTACACACGCTGTCCTTCTGTACGTTCGACCCGGTCACAAGAAAATATCCTACACGATCTATGTCACAGCACGGACCCGAGGATTAGGCTTGTTAGATGAAGACTACTGTAGATATTTTATCAGACAAAAGCATAGAAATGAAATTGAAATCATTTCCTGCGGACAATGGAACAATAACAAAACGCAACCTGGTCGCATAAGAAAACATTTGCATGAAAAGCTGCAGTTGTAATAAAACTCACAGTTTCTCACTGAGTAGTTGTGGAGCTTCCGGTTGGGACATAAGGCTCAGAAGAAGAAATTATAGTTCCGCAGTACGGAATTTAATTGAAACACGTGATATTTGATTTCATTGCACGCGGCGTGTTCGAATCCACAAGCGATTGTGGCGGGCAAAGGGGCGAGAGGAAAAAAAAAGGGAAGAACAACAATACATCGTGCTCCCTGACCGAGCAATTTTCTGTACGCGCGGTCGACGAATAACGTTTAATTGCCACGCGCGCGAAATTGGGACAACGTTGGTTGTCAGGTACGTCTCGTAACGCGATTGCTTTCGTTCCTCATTTCTCTTTATTTTATCCGGGCTGTCTGGCCACCGTGTTTTTCAATTAAACGTGACTTCTCCGACGTCGGTCGAAAGATCATTTCGCGCGAAAATATAGGAAACACCGTGATCCTGCTTCATAAGCTTTCGCTGAACAATTCTGCTCATTGATCCATTGGTCCTCCATTTCTTACGAGATAGAAGCTTGTTTGTTCGTGCTCGAAGGTAATACAATGCCATTCTTGCGCAATTATCCTTGTTATTACTAATAGAATATGCATATCAGTGAACACCACAGAATTTTAGAAATAAATTCTTGTCCAATTTTACAAGTTCGAATACAACTTGTCTCCATGGAACTTTTATTTTAGAAATTCTGAAATATCTGTTCCATGAAAATACATTTTAAACAAATTCATACGAATAACACTATTTCTCATAAAAATTCCATGGGTACAGATGTGTTTTTGAACGAAACAAATTCCAACAGAATTTAAAAAGAAACGAAAGATAATTATCATTTTCGGTCTCTGGTTTTAATGGTTTCTACAATTTGAATTGTTGTGAACCACTGAAAAGAAATGACCTAGACGATCTTCTGTCGAGAATCATTTAATGTGAATGTAAATATCTATTTTAGATCGACATGCTGAAAAATGCTAATCCAACAATACACTCGTTTCATGTTGAATAATATTTTATGCAAATGCGATTGGCTCTAAATGATGCACACAAAATGCATTTTCAGCTAAAACACAAGCACTGTTCGAGGTGAATGCTTGAAAAGTGCAATTATTCTTGCGGTCTTTCGAAATCTAATTATCACGGCACACTTTTTCGAGAATGAAAAATTCGACAAACAGTAATAACAGGTTCTGATGAACGGTTTTAACGTTGAACGCAATTACCATGTTAATTGGCGAACCGGTACCATAAAAATCCCGTAAAGCCAAAAATGACACGGATACTGTCGGGAACGGTCAGGAACTGTCATGCGCGTTTTTATGCTTTCATATCAAACAAAAATGCGCGAGATACAATAAAATATACAATTTGACGAAACGTATCATTGTTTGTAGTTAGGTGTTCAAATATCAGAAATAAATTTTTATTCAACTTTACACAGTACGCGTAGAAAATTTTATTTTGCATGATAATCGGCAAGGTGCCCATTGTTTATAGTTTCCTCAAAAAATTTTGCGTAAAAGTGGGCAGTGTAACCATTTATAGCGTTTTAACAAAATTGTGAGACAGTCTGTATTGTTTGGAAATCTGGGGAAAGAATCTTGACAAATTTTCCTACATCAAACTTTGGTTTTATGCCGTTTTGCGTGCTAATTACACAATGTTCACAGTATGCGTGTTCGTGACAAATACAGGCTCTAATTCGATCGAAATTTATATTTCAGATTTGCAGCTATCGAGAAGTGAACAAACAGGTTTTAACTATGTTAAACGAAACTGGGCCGACACGAGGAAACAAGCAAATGGTAAAAGTTCCAACTTCCTTTGATCAAAATGGCGCTAAGTGATACAAGTGCGTATAACTGTTCTAGTGTTTTTCATGTTGCTAGTTTTCTTTATGTACGTATGGAAACGCGCCATAATTGCACAAAGCGTTCGCGTACTCCCGGCAAAGCAAATTCGCGCGAACGTGTTTTCCGTCGTAGAGTCACTGTCACGGCATTAAGTTTTTCACGAAACATCGCGTGCGAACTTTGGCGTTAACAACGTGAAATTAACCGGCCAGAGATTTAGATATGCGCGAATTAATTGAAAAGTCTTGTACCGCTTTGCATAATCGATAAATCATTTCTTAATCCCTTTGTTACGTTTATTGCTGATTAATAAGCTGCCAGAATGGATCGTGAGTGCAATTCGATTGATCAATATCTTTCATTATTTTATCCGTACAAATCTATTGCTTATAAACAAATTTTAATTTCACGCGCAATAATGTCGTTGGAATCGAATTCAAAATTATTTGACTGTGAATTTTTATGCACAATATACATTTTTGTGATTTGAATGTCAATATCATTCCGTTCAAATGGAAAATCGTTGGACCGTGGATTTTTCTGCAAAAAGGAATTTCTACAGGAAGTTCTACAAATGCTGTGCCTCTTTTGCATTTGATTTAGCCATTTTGGTAATGAACGCATTTTGGTAATGTCTACAAATCGTATTTGCAGTTTCTGAGCTACGTCTACGTATTATTAGAGTAATCAAGGCCCTATTGTAATTGCGATCGTATTTGTTTATGGAATCAATTTCGTTCAATAATGTCACGCTTGCGTTATCGATATTTCCATTCGCACAGTACACATTCCAAACAGCAGTGGCGCACTATAATCAACTTTACATTGGAGAAACAGCACTGAAACACTCCGGCATACAGTGCCGGATGTCTGGTGACATAGGTTCGTCTGATTATGAGTCGTTAACGTGCATAGTATAATGAAGTGTAAACTGGTAAAAAGGAACAAGTGTTGTCACTGTAGGAAAGCACTTTGTTACGCGAAGAGTCACTATACCAGGTTACTTTCCACGATCGAAATTTAGGGTCATTATTTCGTTGGGTTAACATTTGTATTTGATTTTGACAACTTTACTTTTCTTCGCTGGCTTTGTGTTTAAACAATGCAAAATAATTCAGTTTTAGCTTTTTAGAAATACTTTGAATAACAAGGTGGATGCTTTTGACAATTCCATAGCAGTCATGGCTAGATTTATTTATATTCTTATGCATTCATTATTTTTGTATATTTTCTAATCCACTTCTTTGAGATCAACGTCGATTTTCTCGTTGAATACAGTGATTTCTCTGTATATGTCGCCAAGGCCTGGATGATAAACGTCGGGGAATTATCCCCACCTCGGACGCCGAGGAGTGTAAACATAACACGGCTCGGGTATGTCTCCTGGACGATACACGACGCTGACAAGACTCGTCCTGTTGACATATATCGAGAGTTCGCTGTATAGTGTAAAATATGTTTAAAATGGCCAATCAAGGGTTGAGCAAAATATCGTAAAAATTCAAGAATGTTTATGTGCCAGACTTTAGAAGTTATTTGTGCGTGTAGTCCACAGTATGACGAATTCCAACGTACAAGTGCTGCAATTTTCGAAAATTATTTGGCGACTGTAAATGGCAAGTAAATTGTGAACTGAATCGTGATAGGTTCATTTACTAAATTCAATTCTCATTCACGTTAATTTTACAGTTTCGCAGCAACGTTTCCAGGGTATTAGAAAATGTCTCTCGCACCGCAGATATTATTTAGACCCATAACAATTCACGTGGTCGAGTTCTCCGATTCGAGCAATCATAAAGAACAACTTTTGGGACGCGTAGCCATCTTTCAGAAAAATCGGATTTTAAATATTTCGGTCGGGGCCATACGAAGTTGGAGAATCTTGGGTAATAACGACTGAAGTTGAGTCGGATCTCGGGGCCACATTACGCTTTATCCGAGGATCATAAATAGCGATCGAACATTTATATGCAAAGCAATATTTCATCGGCTCGATCATGTCCTACGCGGAGGAACTTCTCTCTCTTGTTCTTCGTAAGAAGAGAAAAAGCGAAAAAAGGGAAGGAAATAAACGAGCAGAGGTTTCCAAGGGGGTAGGAGGGGGGGGGGGGCGATGGCGGCGGACTAATATAAGGTGATGACTTTCTAAATGTTTTTACTTTCCACTGAATTCCCGCCATTGGAAAATGGGAGCGTCTGGGGCAATGCGATTTCGAGCCAGATTGGAAATGCATTCAGACGGTGCAACGGTGAAGTCACTGGAATTCGTTTCCCATCGAATGGCCCCGGCAAACTTTCGAGGGAGGCGTTGCAAGTTCCAGGCGATGTATAGCATCGGCGATGGTTCATTATAAAGGGGCAGTTTTCCTTTTCGATTTTTCCCGGTGATATTAAAACGAAGAATCACGAAACGCTTCGCGACGGGTTTTTTCTCCCCCCCCCCTCCCCTCCCTCTCTCACTCGCCACTCCCCTCCATTCCGGTTTCTTCTTTTTTCCCTTTCCGTTTGCTAAACGACAAGTTCCCATTGAAAGCAAAAGCGCCTGATCTGAACTTTCTGGATGGAATGCTTTCCAGTCGATTACTGAATACAATAGACCACGCGCTCAATACCGCGCCGATGTTTTGCCTTAAATTGAATGCGATGCGCACCAAATCATCGAATCATTCCCCGCAATTATACGAAACCACCCCTCGTTAATCGGGTCGGGAATATTTATGTCATTGCTCGCAAGTGGTTTCCAAATCTTTGCGTTCAGATCTTCTTATGGTCTGGATCAGCTAGAGATTTTTATAATGGCTCTTCTTATAATGTTTTATATTTTTGTAGAGTGTAGTGCAACTGTACATGTTGTGATTACCAATGCACTTTCATCGTTTCAATTCTTTTTTATTATTAGATTGCGGATTTTACCGCAGTGTAGTTTAAAACAGTGAACACGTGAGAAGAATTTATTGTAATATTATAATATTATTTTCGATGCATTAAACATATTAAGAAAGAAAACAAATTTCACACCAGTTTGTTGGTCATTCGGGTAGATCATTTTCCGCGGCTTTGTTAACACTAGATTGCCGGATGAAAAAGAAAGTATCTGGTCAGATAGTGATTCCCTTTGACAGATTGGTGGTAGTGTATGATAATGAGGGTGATCAGAGACCTACCTTCGTAATTCTATTAAAAACCAACATATGTTTAAAAAAAAATTATTTATGTTTTTCTATATATATAGCAATAAAATCGTGAATTAGTCAAATTGACTCGCTCCGGCAATCTAGTGTTAAGGAGTCACTAACGAAAAACACGGACCAATCAGGTCGCGGCAACAGCGGACCGTTCCCGGCTCGGCCAATAACAACGCTACGCTCAGCGGGACCTATCGTCGAGCGGTCCGCTGTTGCCGCGTCCTGATTGGTCCGTGTTTTTCGTTAATAACTCCCTAACAAAGCCGCGGAGAACATTTTCGCAAAGGAAAAAGTTACTTCAAATGAACCACAGGAATCATCTCCTTCAGGCAGGCACATTTTAGGGACACCTTGTATAACGTCAATCATACAGAAAATGACAGTCCATCGTCGTTCCTGAAGAGCTAAGAAGTGACGGTGAACTTGACTTACGGTGTACTCGGTCATCCTCAGTAAAAACATTGCTTAACACTAAACCTATCAAGTATTAAAAAGTGTCTGGCAAATATTGTCTCATAAAAATGGCAAAACTAAATTTACTGGGATTGACCGTAATTTTCATTGAAATTTATTCCATTATTTTCCATATAAATGTATTTTTACAATTTCAACAATTGTGAAATATAAAACCGGTCGTTTCACCGTTTTATTAAAAAAAAAAAATAGAATTTTGTTAAACGAAGAAGCTGAGCAGAGAACGTTTCAATATCCCGAGGGTTTGTTGAAGTTTGTTCCTGTTTCGCAGCGTTCCGCGACTATTTGACGGTACGGCCGGGTTGTTTATCGTGCCGGTATAGCGTGTGCCGAAGTTTTCGCGTGTTATCGAAGAGGAGCATCACCGTGGTTGATATGTTACCGTCGTTGAGCCCTGGCCCGTTCTCGTTATTCTCCGGTGATGATATACAATACTGGGTATTCTTTCATCGAAGATAACACCGTGGATGGCGACTCAATTACAGGATCAAGCATCGTTCACGGTGGGTCGCGGTAAATCACAATCAGCCTTAGCCTGGCGCGGTATAATGGTCCCGGAGAAAGCGTTATGGGGCCAAGCTACTCGAAGTTAAACCATTTTTCGTTAAACCGGTTTACAGTGTCAAACTTCGGCACCGGGAGCTGAGGATCGATACCCGGATGGCAGCAGCCACGCTAAAAGTCCCCGGTCTGATCCTAGGGATGACTGGGGACGAGATAGTGAGCGAGAGAAAGATGAAGAGAGAGAGAGAGAGAGAATGAGAGGGAGAAAGCTATCCGGGCGGGGGAGATAGCAACCAGCGAAATGTGGACTAAGTTTCGAGGAACTGATACCTGTTAAATAACATTTCCTCGAGGAAGCGTAGGCGAAGACGCCGGACAAATTCGATCGAGTGCGCTCACGTAAATCCTCGTTTCCGCTCCCCCAACCATCTCCCGGGCTCAGCTGAGAGCGTAGATCGGCAATTCCGTCCGGATAATCCGCGGAAACTGGATCCGAATCTCGAAACGTTTCACTAATCCCGCTCGTTGTAATGCACGACGCCTGATCGCGGATTCTGACGTTTCGCGTGATGGGATCATACTAATTATGTATGTATCACCCGGGATATTCAGCGCCTAAGCGAACGGTTATTTTACTTTATCGGTCAACCACGCGAAAACCGAACATCGAAGCTGACGAATATCTGACATCGTGCGATAACGATTATATCGGACGATTGTTAACCCTGCGCGATTTGTTCCTCGGTTGCAGTGATTAGAACTTGTTTGACGTTCATAATTTCTTAAAAATAGAACAAAGGTTTTTTTTCTTACTTTATAGTCGCATCGACGTCATAGGTTATAGAAGGAAGTTTGTGTTTACTGAATGTCCATGTATTCCATGGTTCCGAGGGAATTAATAACGTAGAAGATTTTGATTGAAATCTTCATCATGGATTTGGCTCGGCTATGGTGCAAGGGATTAACACATTGGATGCCATGTTGGTCATATATGGATGCATTGTCCTTTGACCAATAAATTAATTTTTATTGTAGTATAGTCGAGTAAATTAAAATGGATTAGGATATGCATAACAGGCATTTAAAAAGAAAAAGACGTAGTTTGGCTTTACATCTACAGTGAATTCTCGATATATGTCAACAACACGGGTCTTTCCAGCGTCATGTATCGTCCAGGAGCCGTGTTATGTTTACACTCGTGTTCGAGGCCTCTCGAGCTTCGTGGCCTCTCGTGAGGTAGTGGGGATAATTCCGCGACATTTATCATCTAGGCCTTGGCGACATATATAGAGAAATGACTGTAATTGGTTCATGCTAAGAGGTAGCTGTAATTTTACTTTTTGGCAGTCATAACTAGACTGCGGATCTTTACGCAAAATAAAAATGTTCCATCTGAATTCCACCAAATTGGAGTGAACTAAAAATTCGTTTTCTTTTCTAACATGTTTAATAGAATGAAAGTAATGTAACAGCATTTTTAAATTCTTTTAATGTTTAGATTGTTCTGAATTACAGCTACTCATTTTTGCGATAAATGCATAAAATCCGCAGTCTAGTCATAACATTGATTATGGTAAAAATGTGGTCATCTCAATTTGATTTGTCTCTTATTTCTCCCTCGTAACTGTTTACGATTGAGAATAGTCGTTAACGTAAGATGGTCGTTAAAAGGAAACTATTTCGCTGATTTTAATATGTAGAAAAATGAATATAAATAAATAGATAAAGTTGGCAAAGCATGATCGGCCAAACTAGGCCACAGCTCCATTTTACGAAACTTCATTCCCGGCGAAACGTGCTTTAAACCTTAAAACACGCGCCGAGTCGAAAGTTGTCGAAAATTCGACGAGAATTCAACAAAGCAATTTTCCTCTGGTGAAATTTCGCGATTAAATTCCGGAATGGAAATCCCGGATGTCAGCGACTTAGCATTCCGATTGCAAAAATGTTGTTTCTCTCTCTCTCTCTCTCTCTCTCTCTCTCTCTCTCTCTCTCTCTCTCTCTCTCTCTCTCTCTCCCTGTCGAATATCTATCCGATCGGCGAGACGAATTGATCTTGCAGCAACGTGTAACGGAAAATGTTACGTTTCATTTGACATGTGATGGTTACGAATGGCAGTAATTTCAATCTCCGAGGGCTACTGTTGCGGAACTTTCTGCTGAAACTGTTCCAAGTGAACCGACGGTATATAGCAACGATGAAAAGTGGTTTAACATTTAACAATCTTCCTCTCGATCGATCCGCGCCGATCCCGAGGAAACCGGGAGAACGAGAGACGAGGAAAAGGCGAAGAAGTCGGAAGGCACATAATCATTCCGAGAATTCATTTGAGAAGTCAATTTAGACGCAACCGGTTCCTTCTCAGTATAATACGGCCCCGTTGAATTAGGATCACCCGACGCTTTCGATATGTTTCATCTCGTTTCGTTCGTGTCCTCGCGGTTTTATTGAAAGTTTTTCAATTTTCCCGGTTGCCGATTGGCGGGGAGCATGTTTTATGCATCTGTGACGAGGAATGAGTGCATGAAGAAGCATTTTGGTTAGTCTACAGAGAATCGTACAGTCAATCGTGCAATAATCGACAAATTTATGAGCACTGCTATTTTATTTAGATCAGCGAAACTGTTTCTAATAAAACTAGTTTATTAAACGTCTAAAACTTTTGCCACTCCATTTTAGTGTTCGACGACGTGTGGCGTACGTGTTTTATGCATTTTTGACGAGAATGAGAGCATGAAAATATTCGTTCGTTCTCCTTACTTTGGACAAGTGTTAATATAGTCTCCCACGTCACAGTTCACTGGTTACTAAATATTATAATTTTATTTAGATCACCGAAACTGTTCGTAAGAAAACGAGTTTATTAAACTTCTGAAACTTTTGTTACTCAATTTTGGTGGTCGCCGATGTGTGCAGAACGCATTTTATGCATTTTTGACAAGAATGAGAGCATGAACAATTATTTTGGAGAGTCGACAAGTATTAATACAGTCACTCACGTTACAATTCACTGGTTGATAGATATTACAATTTTATTTAGATCACCGAAACTGTTCGTAAGAAAACGAGTTTATTAAACTTCTGAAACTTTTGTTACTCAATTTTGGTGGTCGCCGATGTGTGCAGAACGCATTTTATGCATTTTTGACAAGAATGAGACCATGAACAATTATTTTGGAGAGTCGACAAGTATTAATACAGTCACTCACGTTACAATTCACTGGCTGCTAAATATTACAATTTTATTTAGATCACCGAAACCGTTCGTAATAAAACGAGTTCATTAAACGCCTGAAACTTTTGTTACTCAATTTTGGTGGTCGCAGATGTGCGCAGAGCGCATTTTATGCATTCGTGTGGAGAATGAGAGCATGATCATGTGAACAGGTGTTCATGAAGTCAATCATGTCACAGTTGACACAGTTATTTAGATTACTCAAACTGTTCAAAAATAAAACAAGCTACCACTTAATAATTTAAGAAAAATCATGCCAGCAACTGATTGACCGCAATTAGATTTTTTATTAAACAATTTCATGATCTAGGTCAAAACATTAAGTATGTAAGTAACGCTGTTAGAAAATGAAACTACGAGCACGTTTGCAATTCTAAAATACAAAACGGTGAAACATTTTGTTTAAAACATGAAACGGCAAGTACGATTAACAGAAAAAGAATGACGCAACTTTGGACAATTTTCCGAGAATATGAAAAAATTGTTTGATGTGTATTTTGAAAGTGGAGATTATGCAAGACAAAATTGCTATTGAAAAGAAGTTTTATGCAATACCGAAGCGAACTATTGCAAGAAATGTCAGAGTTCAGTTTTGCGCTGGCTGTCGCGAACACTGAGAAACTTCGATGAAATTATGCAGCAGGGTAAAGTGTGCGTTTCGTTCACAGTATATCATTCGATTACGGTTCGCCCGGGTAACATAATTTCTATCGGCGAACTAAATTAATATCAGGAACCAAAGAGTGGTGATAAATTTCTCTTCAGGGTGAGGTATCCCGTGAATCTTTCAGGAATATTACCGGGGAAGTGGAATCATCGAGACGAGATTCTGAATATCGATTTGTAATTTGGCACACTGGTCCCAGTGACAGGTGGATATTTCATCGGCATCTGGGAGAAAGATATTAGCCCTGATCGTGGCTGATTGCAGTGAACGTAAATTAGCCTGTTCCCTTTACTCTCGCGAAACCTCCTCCCACCCCCCACTCCAATGAACTCAGTGGAAATCCTCATCGGCGAAGTGTGTGTTTTCTTTAAGGATCCAGAAGAAGCGACGACAGGCGTTGACACTCGTTTACATCGAACTATCGTTACACTCTGTCCCGGCCAGGCAAATCGATTACTGTTCACTCCATTGCGCTCATCCAATGGTCATGTACGAAAAAGGTATAAAAGAAAGGGGCGGGGTAATAAATATTGCACGTCCAAAAATCTATCATTTCACTCAATTGACTTTTACGAGGCTGGAAATTCTGGACGCTATCAAGATTAATTGACTTCTCCAATTAGGAAACCCTTACTTCGAAAAACGTGAATCTAACATCGTGTTTTCTGTTGTTTATAAAATCATATTTATGGAAAGCCTGTAAGATTGATAATACACAAACCTTATTTCAAATGTAGAATAAAATGACACTAGAATGATTTTAAGAAATTGATTCTATTGCACTGGAAAATAGAAAAATAAATATTGCTAAGAAAATAGAAAACAATTAAGACACACAAGAAGAGTTTTTAATAATATTAGAATAGAAAACAAATATAAGAGAAAAAGCTTACATTCCCAACTTAATTGGATGCTGACAGATTATATCAATAATAAAAGAAATTTTTAAATTTAATTTCCAATAATTTTTAGTCATGATGTAGCGTTTGTTTTCATACAGAATGGGTTAAAAGTGTTTAAAAGTATTTCAATCGATTATAGAAGTTTTTATTTTAAAATATATTTAATTCATTAAGATCGAGGTTAAAAATTACGGTGTCCATTAGGATTATGCTGTATTATTTTATATGATTGAATTCTAAATTTGAAACTTTTCGGCTTTGGAATTGACGGACAAATATTTTCCTCTGCACTTTTCCAATTATAGGGAACGTGGTTATTATAAACGAAAATTGCAGACGATGCTATAGCCCGATTAGTCGCGAATTAATTCCAGTGTTTAAACAATGGATTTCGTTTTCGTTAAACTTTTATAAAAGCAATCGAACGTGGGTTTGCACGTATTTAACGATTTCGAGAGTTTTAATGGATTATTTTTGACTAAATTGAAGTATGCTAAAAGGTTACACGATGTACTATAATGTATCCGACGAGAATAAATTGCGAAACAGTAATTTCGCTTCTCTGTAGGGCATGTTAAAAGCGTTTCGAAAATGTTCAACGGTAAACGCATGTAAAAAGTCATACTGTGCTTTACATTTTTAACTTTGCGAATATATTTATATATTTCACGAGCACCGATCGAATTTATAATATATACAGAATTAAGGACTTATTGCCTTAATGACATTTTCAATTGTAGTTAGTAACAAGCGTGCAATATATTGATAATCGATTGTAAAAGTTGCTGGTAGGATTTGTAGTCGACCGGGGAACGTTTTGCGAACATTTTGGCACTTTAATTGGTAACCATGACTATCTATTGTATATGCTACGTACACGAATAATTCTATTTATTGTATTGAAATTATTTCAACCCTTTAGCAGTAAATTTGGTTACGGAAATTTGCGAGTCTCACTTAAAGCAACATTTTCGCGATATAATTTCAATATCAACCATGAAGGCAATTCCTAAAATTATTATAAATATAAACCATTCACTTCATTGCTGATGTGGTTTTCATAAACGAATAGTACCAACATAAAATTAAAAAATCGTACAGAATGTATATCATAGATAGACAATCTTTATGCAAATTCTCATTTCTGCATGTTGTTTTTTCTTTTAAATTCTAATAAACATTTTATTTCGTTCAGTGAAAGACTTCTTGATGACAAGTTGAAATAAAAATTAATTTTAGTTAATATATCCGTGGTATTTTGCATGCACATGCCATAAATGGTTAAAGCTCCGCAGTCTGTCATAGGTATTCCAACGATTTTAGTTCCATTATGCTCTAAATTGTTTCAAATAATATTTTCAATCACACAACTACTCCTTTCGTTGCTTGTTGATTGCATATGCATACACTCCAAGTTGTTAAATCAGAACTGTTCAGCGTCTGCCCGCACGGGCAGCGATTTTCTTGCCCTGGGCATACGCAGAACGGCGGGCCCGAAGCCACGCCCCTGTGGGCAAGGCTGCGTGTATTTGTCACACGCATTGTCACAGCTACGTGGCCAGTTACTAATGTTTCAAAATTTTATGTTCACGAAAACTTTGCGAAAAACTTTCGTGATAATTCAATAAATTAGATTCTGAACTTTTATGCATTTATGCCGTGTGCAAGTTTATGGGACGCAATATAGAAAAAGAATAATAGGTTTGTTAATTGTTTAGTTGAGTTTTGCTACGGTGAGTCTTCGAATCCTCAAAGAAAACGTTTCGCTTAGTTTTTGGGGAACAATCCCAGAAAATGGGAAATTGCAAGAAGATCCGTATAGGTTACTGACAATTGAAAATCATCAAGGTTTTCAATTTGCTTTCACGGCAGAAAGAACGACGTGTGTCCATTGGCAGATTTAGTACGAGTACTTTGTCAAACGTTAGGTGTCGCGTATTTCATAAAGTTCTATCGCGGCCACAAAATTTCGATGATAGTGAATCACGGTTTATGTAGAAGAATCACTTAATTTACATTCTATAAAGTGGAGAATCCTGTTTTACGGGCTGCTTCCTCCGCGGCACATCCGCAGAAATATATATTTTGCAAGGGTTGTAAAGATAGTAGTTGCAGAGGAGTATGGAACCGTGGGGTCGTAATCTTAGCCAGTGTCGAGACGTCGCGACGCCCCGGTCAATATTGAATATACCTTAAACATGATTTTGTATACTAACGCTATCGGGGTGGTGGAAGCGGTCAGGTATATTACCGGCCCGCGGAACGCGTAGTATCGATTTGCAATTTGGTAAATCGGCAACTGCGCTAGATGGATAGTCCATTGACTCGATACAATGGCGCGACCACTGACGCCGGGGGAAAATGTGCGCCGCGACGCCCGTCGTCTTGCGAACGAATGAATGGAAATTTCGAATTTTATCGCCGGCCAGGAATCGAGGCGATCATGCCCCCTTCCACCATCGAAAAACTGACGTTGATAAATTTTGACTCGATAAGATCGGAACGGCGGCGGCTGCCTCAAACTCATTTGATTATCTCAGACCCGCAAAAGAAAGTGATCCCGGTAGAGAGAAAAATAAATTTAAGAGGGCACGGCATTATAAAGAGAGTAGTTTAAAATATAAAATTAATTGAAAATTTTCTATTTGCCCCTCCGTTCTTGGAATCGATGCGTACAATTTTTATTTTCTGTGAAAAATAAACTACAGTGGGACGTCATTCTAAAATAAGTATACTAAACATACTAGGTTATTTTGTGCATTTTTTAACGAAATGAGTAGATGGAATACAAAACAGTAAAAATATTAGAAGGATATAGGAGTAGCGTTACATTATTTCCAGTCTATTAAAATTACTAAGGAATAATTTCCTATTTTTATTTTGCATTAAGATCCACTGTTTATGAATTATTAAACAAGTCATTGATTAACAATTAAACCCTCGGACTTCTGCGAGTTCTAGGCCTATGCCGGAGTCATTTCTGACCCACGCCGATATTTCACTAGAGTTTTCTCTCGATATAAGGCAATAGCTCGGGAACGGCTTTCGTCGTATTTCGGATGAAGAAGAAGAAGAGGGGATAGCGATTTTCTTATTTCGAAATAAAAAACGTTGTCCTACTTAATAATTTAGGAGTTAATAATTTAGGCTGTTTAATTTGGGTGGGCTTTTGAGTTCCTTAAAAGTAGATGCCACATATGGTTTAAAGCAATAAATAAATAATAATAATAATTAGGTATAATCGGGGATCTGTTACATCTTTCTTCGTTTAATATTTTCTGAAGCATAAGAAGCTCAAAGAAATTTTAACTTTGACGAAATGTTAACAGAGAATTTTGATCTTCTGATTTTTAATTGGAAGAAAGATGCATTGAAAAGTATTGGATTGCCAACTCCAGAAGTTTATAAAATATCTTCATTCTATGGAGGAAAAAAACTTTGAACTGAACCTCTTTAAAATACAGAATTAATTCCGTGTTATTAAATCGAACGTACAAATAACATAAACGATAAGAAACGCGAATCACGGTTGACCAAACGCAATTCGAACCTACTCACAAGGAAATAATGTTGAATTACTGGCAAAAATATATCAACCGACTCGAGATTATCACTTGCAATTAATCGCTTCAGATTTATAGAAATTAATTTTGCTTGCAGGATTTATCGAGGCGATTCTAAAGAATAATTACACAAGAGTGTACATTACAATACGCGTTTACAAATTTCAAAAGGAAACAATGACTAGTTTGCTCGAATTAATCAAATTAATTTTTGATATTGGATCTTTCGCCCAATTAAATGAATCCCTCTTTGTTAAATAAATTCTTCAACAACGAATGAAAAAGCACGAGAAATTAATAATATTAAAAATTTATTGGGTTGTATAAAATTACTAAACTAAACTAATAAATGAAAATTCGTATAAAATGTAATTCAAGTTCAAGATCTAACAACACCCATACGTTTACAAATTCTGTTAGCTGTACACAAAAAGTTCTCAATTGTTCATACATGATGACTAGACTGCGAATCTTTATGCAAAATAAAAATTGCCGTGTCTTAATTGCAAAAACAATAGAAGATTCTTTGTTTCTTCAACAATCTTAATAAATTGAAAATAATATATTAACATGCTTAAACTCTATTAAAATTTCTACAATACTATTTATTAATAATAATGGTATTATTAATGGTAAATAATATTAGTAATAATGACTTATAATTATGACGGTTACAATCTTCCGCATTTGTGTGCAATTGTTTGTTAGTGATGTGTCTAAATAACGAATGCCATTATCAACCGTTGACATACCTCGTTTGTTCATAATAAATAAATGAAAGCAGAAGGAAAAGTTTCGCATACAGTTGATATGTTCAATTAATTTTAAGGAAGTTGTTTCCCGAAACGTTGCGTCGCCAGAGGATAAGGGAGGAGTTGATGGCTTGAAGATCCAGGAAAAGCAGACAGGAAGGAGGGAACTTCTAAAGAATGGTCCTTTCCACTTTCTCATTTTCCTTTTTCCATAAGAACAAACAGCTCTTCGCCTCTAGTCTATCCACGTCGGTTTCTGTATCCGTAGTCCTTGTTCCTCCATGGTCTATATTTCCGCCATCTTACCGGAACTGCGAGCAACTGCAGCGAAATATCCTTTCACATAATTAAACAGGCTCCCTCCGCATTGTCTCAGGCAATTTTCGAACTTGACTATTTCTTAAATCTACATTCACTACTATGCCCACTATTTATTTTCTCTATCATTGCTACTATTTATTGTCAAAGAGATTCTTTAATCCTTTGAGGACGAGAACTTTATTTTATTCTTCTATGGATCTTATAGACCTATATTTACCTTAAAATAAAATTAAAAATTGTTTGTATTAATTGCAAGACACAGAAGCTGCACAGACATTTATTTCTATTTTTAATAATCACAAGGAAAATAATACAACAGTATTTTCAAACTCTTTAAGTGATTTTACTGTTTTGTGTTTGATCCATCCTTTTTTTATCATAAATGCATTAAATGCGCAATATAATGCGCAACATTGAAAATAATAATTTTTTGATTATTTTATTTTGCTTCATGTATTAATGCTTGCTTCCCATGATAATGCGCGTGATTTCAATTAAATGTAATTTTCGAAGTCAAATTTTGGCAAACGAGTCTCCGCTGCGTACATGCAAAGATTAATATTTTCCAGATTATTTATGAAACGAATTTCCCACGGTACATTATAATCCGGGCGTACTAATTCCATTGTTTATTTACGCCACAACGCGAATACATTGTTCTTAACGATTTCATTTGTTTCGCCATGTTTTATGAAATAAAACTTGGAAATGTACGCGGCAGTAGAAACCATCGTGACAGCGAACACGGTAATTAATAGACCGTGCAGTCTATTGTGTTATTTATTCAGTAAGAATAGGATTAATACTTGTGTCGATCGAGTGGGATTACAGTTGCGACATTAAACTTTCATTTTAATATCAGAACACCGTCATAATCGGTGCAATCCTCTTTCACTGTCTTTTTTATTTTTCAATATTGATCCTCATTCTAAATGAGAGCCAGATAAAACTACATAATTTGTGTTTCTGATTAATTTATGCTTTCCGATAAAACTCTGTGCTCTTTTTCCAGTTTTCGGAATTCAACAGGTACGTGTAAATTGTTTTATATTTTCTCTACGTTGTATTGTCTCAATTAAGACAATTTGCATTTCCTGTCTCTTTTCTTTAAATATTGATCACGACCTTAAATAAAAGTCTAGATCAAAGTAAAAATCTTTCTAGCAAGCAAAAATCAAGCAAAAATCTCGGCTCTGTTTTCATTTTTTTTTAGAATTTGACAGATACACGCAGACCTGTTTAGATCGCCTTTATGCTTGTTTACTAAATTAACAAATAAATATTGTTCGAACACTGTCACTATCAAGACAGTTCACTTTTTCTGTCTCTTTCGATTAAATATTGCTCACGACTTTAAACAAAAGCACAGATAAGAAAAAAGGTGTTTTATATTTGCAAAGTCTCTTTTCCGTTTTCGAAAGTTCGACCGAGCACACGTAGACTCGGCCGTGCCATTATTTAATAAAAAATAAATTAATTTCGCTGCAGTAAATTAGAAAATTGCTCGTTGAAATCGCGCAGTCGGGACGACGAAGATTAATGGTCAGAACCGTCTGCTACAGAAGATTAGTGTTCCCCGGGCCGGGAGTGGAAGGTTTTCGAAAATAAATTCGCAAAAAGTGTTCGATCGAAAATTTCGATCTCGGACATGAATTTTAATGAAAGTAACGTTAACGTCGATACATTTATCGGAGAAATTACGAGGCCGCGGCGGTACTCGATCCACCGGAAGAAATGTTCAGGCAATTAATCATCACCAAGAAGATTGTAGGAAGAGCTCGTCCCGCGATGGATTAGTTTATCAAACCTGTAACGAACCCTTACAGGCTCTTCCTCTGCCCATCGGAAAAGTTAAGAACTACCAGCCAGCTTTCCACGAAGAAACTTGTACAAGGTGTTTCTCTCCACTATTCGCTATTATAATTGCAGATTCCAATTTCGGATTTTTCTCTGTGCTAGTAAATTGCCACGGTGTCTGATGTCGAAAGTCGGTACTCATACCAGCTGCTAATAGCGTTCGAAATTGGATCTCGATTATCCGAACCGTCGACATCTGAAGTCTCTGTTAGCCTAACGTTACGAGTGCAGTAACGTCTTGATCTAAGTCGAACGGAGTTACACGGTCTTAGTTAGTTCGCCTATCCCCTCCACTGCGTAGTGTGCACATGTCTTCATTTTTCATTATTTTTTTATGGGATGTTCACCAACTTATTCGTGGCATTTTTCTGATTAAAATCACACTGAACACGATATAAATTGAACTGTGTTTAGCACTGTCCTCTTCTACGTTTGCGACGCGGTCACAAGAAAATAGTAGCCCTACACGATCTATGTCACAGCACGGACCCGAGGATTGGGCTTAGATCAAGACTGTACTGTAGTAGAGGAAAGCTGCCTAATATGGATGGGGTATTCTTTTCATTAATCAGACATTGTATGTTAAGAACAATTACTGGGACCGGGAAAATAAAGAGACAAGCGCTGTCTACTGCTACCCGTCACTGCTGTTAAGAAAGTCATGTAAAAGAGTTGTTTTTTATTTTTCTTTATTTGAAAATTTGTGTTTTAAAATGAGTGTACAGTGTTTAAACCTTTTTGCAGTAATTGTTTATTTTATTTGTAGCTTTACGTGCGAGGGGAAAAAGGATGATTTTTTTTTGATAGAATAACGAGGACAAATGCAAAAATTGTGTAGTTTGCTGGGTCTACGTAGTTCCACGGTTTGAAAAAGCATGTTTTGTTGCACTGGCGCACGCCTGTCACTTGTTTTAAATTTTGTTCATGTGTTGTACTACTTCCGGCGCTGATGGTTCAATTTAAAACATACGAAATGCGTGTTTCTGACATTTTTATAGTGTGTAATGTTTGGTCACGTCCGTGTGTTATTTATATGCAAAAAATTTAACGATAGTCGGCGATTTTTAATGAATGGTAGGAACCAGATTTTGAAGTCGATGTTGCACTATTTTTTAAAGCTAGATTTGAATTAATTATCAGCTGCATGAGTTAACTCGTAGCCCTTCCTTCGCGAATTTGTTCTTTATTAAAAATAATTTTGTTCGCCACTTGCAAACAATCAGAAGACACTCTATTATCGGAAATTATTCATTTTTGTGCATTTCCTCAATTTTTTAAATGGCGATTGTATCTTCGAGTTGGGGGATACAAAATTTGGATTTAAGTTGCAGTCACAACCGATTAATTGTGAAAGCCTAAAATTATAATATTGTATTATTACTATTAATTATGAGCCTAAAAATTTAATTCAGTCCAGAAGCGAAGAAAGTGGTACAAGACTTGTGCGTGCAATAATTAGACTGCACATTTTTATATATTAAAGCACATACAATTTTTTTAGAAATGTCAGAACAACGAATTTAATAAAATATAGAATACATGTTACATTTTTGGGCAGACGTTTGGATGTTCGAGGCGAATCATTTCTCGCCTCACCGTGATCGAGTATTATGCTGTGCTTCAACTCCAATTTGCCGTTCGAGAGTGTAACTTATTAGACGATAGAGTCGTAAGAGCTATTCTCTAACAATGTACCTACTAATAAGTGTTGTCTCCACTTTCGAGAGAGCAACTAGGAGAAGTATGCCCTCGAGTGTACGCCGCGCGTCGGTATGAAAACTATTCCGTGTTAGTAGTGTCGACGAATTAACATCAAAATACAGCTACGAGATTTTGGTAAAACTTCCATCACTCGCAAGTTTCTGAAATTGTGTCAAAGCTTCTTTCGTTCGCAATTTTTCGATTATTTTCACCCAGTTGACTACAAGAAAGCTTGGGCTACTTTTAATAAAACATTATGGTTACTTTACAACTTTCTAAAATTTAAACCTTTCCCTTTACAACAACCTCCTAGAAATTGATATACGAATTTTTTCGGTTAATTTATTGTAATTTGAACGAGACTGCCTGCTTTACAGTAAACTATAAAAAAGACCATGTAACCAAATTTGTTCTCCAATTCAGTTTTATACAACAGCGAGTAAAAATGGGACATTTTTTATCGTCGCAAGCAGCATGCTTCAATCTCCAAATATGTGGTAGAGTCATAAACGAAAAAAATTGTTGAATGTTGTTACCGACGTTTCAATTTGTGGAATTTTGTAAAAAAAAAAACGTTCTTTCGGTACAAAACTGTCGATTCAGTGAAAACACCTGCTACATCATGAAAAAATATCCGAGAAAACAGTGAACAAAAAGTAGAGGCTTCAATCATTAAAATGAGTCTGGATTTATCTTTCGAGAATCGGAAATTGAGATATCAGTTCAAACACTTTTTAGATCCACTGTAAGAGTAACATTATTTCATTTCCGCATAGAAAAACAAATGTACAATTATGTCAGAGTTCCATAACATGTTATGATGTTTACAGAAAGATTGTTACGAGCTGACGAGAACGAGCAGGATAACTTTTTCAGGCTTGATATTACGCGCGTCTTTGACATCGTGGTATTCGCGTTTGTACACAAGATGGAAACGAAACACTGGCTCAATGATTACGATTGATCGATACGCGTGTCATGCAGATCGCGGGGTGTATTCAAACTCGAAGGAAATTGCGGCAAATGAAAGAGAACGGCGCAAGTTTCAAGTGGAAAGGAGCTTCTATTATCTGAATGCAATCTCAATCAAATTATCGAGCATTACGGAGGTAGTACGTATACCGGGCGTGCAATCGTATTACCTTTATTAAGAACAAAACGCGTATAAGAACATCGTTATCTGCTAACTAGCGCTTTGATTCTCCGTCGACGAGTTTAGCGGTACGGACCGTCATCGCAATGGTTAATTATCCGGACGTTTTTCACCCCTCTGTTTCTCGCGGAGGGTTTCCCTGTCCGAAAAGTTCCGTATCGAAAACTCCTCGGCCGTGGTCGAGTCAATTGAATTTATGATGTAAAAACAACATCGTGGTCGTTCCTAACGAATCGTTTGTGCGGCCGCCGGTGCCGTGCCGCGCCGGAGGATTCACTTTGACGCGACAAATCACTTGTCTCAGTTCCGGGAGTAGCACCGCGAGGCATTTTATCAAAAGTTTAATGCAAACGGTAACTTTCTTCGTTATTCTCTTCCTTCCGTCAACATTATTCTCGTATAATGAGGACCGAGGGAGTATAATTTTACTGGCGGACACGCTCTTATCGCCCGGGACTGTTCGCGATGAATCGAGGCAAACACAAACATCGCAACGCGGACGCTATACACGCCCGGTGTAATTCGTCGTGTAACCGAGAGCTCCGGGAGATCCTCCGTCGCGAGATAACTCGCGAAACGTGAAATGAAGATTTTTTTTTCCCCAAGCTGCCATCCGTCTCGCAGAAGAACCATTTCGGAGATCACTGACTGATAATATTAAATTCCTCGAACATATTTCATCAAGGTGCTCCACCGGTCTCATCTCGTCGACTAAATCGATGCGCATTATTATCGCACATTGTCTTCATCACTGTTTCACGATTCCCACTTAAATAACGTTTACGTTGACCCAACGAATGGATAATTCTTAGGAGATGACGCATATGTATCGTATGCGGGACTCCGGAATAGTATGGTCCCAAAAATTTCCCCCGTAGTAACGCGTGCGATTTTTTAGTATTCTTATTTTTCGGATTGATTATTATTCTTTCATTTATCTAACTGCGCCGGTTAATAGCTCAAAACGCTATTGCAGCTTCGCATTGTGCCCATCCCAACTCGAATTACATATTACAACACTCAATTTGAGATTTTCGAAATATGGGGGACATTCGAACTGTCACAATTTCGTAAAAAGATCGTAATTTTTTCGAGAAATTGGTGACACTCAAAATATTATAATGTCGCAAACAAAACTCGCCCATGCTTCGACTTTCGTAAACCATTGTACACTTTGTACAAAAATATTTTTACACGATATGTAAATCATTAGACAATTTTACCGGCACCGAGTGGACCATTTGAAGGTTGGAAATTACACTTTACAACGAATCTTCAAAATTCATTGTACTTATTTATCTTTAATATTTGATTTGCTGTTTTATGGAACAGAAATGCGATAATACGATTTAATAAGGTTTTATTTAACACTAGAACTACCGAGCAATATATGCGACTGACGTATGTTGCTTTGTAACAGTGACAAGACTGTGCCCATTCAGACTTCATACAACTTTTATTGTAATATGAGCTTCAACGAAGAGGTTCATTAAATAATTACCGATGAAAACATTTTACAATTTCAGTAATTGTAAAAGAAAAAATTAGGAACCAGTCATTTTGACTGGTCCGGTAGTTCTAGTGTTAATAATTAAATTATTAAGGGTTAATAAGCACGTCATGCTCGGGAAGATCTCGCGATAGAAAGTAACAAGTTATCAGTGACAACGCTTCCTCATTTTTCGGAAAATCTTGCATACGAAAAAATACTCGAGACGCAGAGAGCCCTCTTGAAGTGTTTTACGCTGAAACTCGTTATTAAAAATTCTGCCAGGAGCGTAGCGCGGGGAGAAGCAAAAAAAAAATAGGAGAGAAAAAAAGCGAAAAGAATAGGAAAAAAAGGAAAAGATTTGAAGCGCAACGCAGGTTAATCGTCAATTGGGCCAGTCCCGGGGTTAACTCTTGCTGGATTTACACGCCGGCATAATTAAAGTGTCACGCGGCGAGTAACGTTGATAGCGCATAAAAGTAAGAAGGCCAAAGTAACGGGCGAGCGCCTTTGTTCTTCGACGCCGAGCGAGGGCTTAGTTGTGAGAAATTAAGCAATTAAGCCGCGTATTTTACTACCGGAGATCCGAGAGTTCCATGTGCAGGCCAGTCTCCTGCGACGACGACGCCTGAAAGTCGCCGCGCGTTTCGCGGCGAGTGCAACGAGCACGGACGTGGCGTTATTAAGACGTCGCGAAAGTCCAACGCGAATCTCTGGCCGAGCCAGACCGCGAAACCGCAGATTGGCAGAAAAAGATTAGGCCGTCGAAGTTCGCGTAAGTCGAGCGCAGAATCGCGAACAAGAGCGTTTGATCGGCGCAACTCGGTTTCCCCCACTTGCTGTTTCGAGCGAAAATATTAAAAGAAAGAAAACGAGTGGCCTCGAGCTTTAATATGTGTCCAGGTTTACCTCCTTACGAAATTAAATTTAAAACTTTAATTTCACATTCGGTTTTTCCTAGGAAAGAGCAGATTTTATTATTTTTTTCCCCCAACACGGCGCGCACCTCACCAAAAAATTTGACAAAATTCGTGGACGATTTTTTGTCGGCACACCGACACTCTGAAAAATATAAATGATGTCGCTGTTAAACTTCAAAGCGAAATCCGAATTTTTACGAGTTTTTAATTTTTACAACCAGGTTTTCTAACAGAAATATCCGAATTAATTGCAGTATATGTACCTGGGTATTTGAATTTCTACATACGACTAATTGAGGAATATAGGTCGAAAATTAATATTTTGCATTTTATCCTACTCTCTCGATCAGAGTTAAAATTTGACACATGTTTTTTCTCGATGCCCTATTGAATAGCTCATAAGACGTTTAATTTGGTCCGTGGACATGCTTGATCATTTGCATTATATTAATATGTATTGCTTTGCAATTTCGACAAAACTACATTTAGACTGCATACAATTTGTATCGTAATATATGCTTCAATGAAGAAGTTCATTCGAAACATTTCTAAAATTTTCGTAATCGTGAAAGAAAAAATTAGGAACCATTTTGACTCGGTAGTTCTACTGTTAACACTTTGACTGCCAAACTGGAAACCTCGAAAATTCCATAAAATCAGAGTAAGTTATTTAATGAAATCAAAATTGAAAATAATTAAATGTATGATATTGAGTAGTCCTCCAACTTTCTTGCATTTTATAGATCCTGATCAAATTTGGTACAATGAATATATTAACGCAAACATTCATTTAAAAACGTGGACAAATAATTCCGTCACCCACAGTCGACGTATTGAGAATGTCAGCATACTATTTGCAGCATGCGTGCCGGTGATTATCAGTGCGGTGTAATTAAAGATCCTAAGCAAATTGATCATTTCACTTATTACGTTTTACTTCGATTGATTTGACTAATGTATAACGAAGTGAAAAATTATATATCACATTTAATCTTTCACGTATTTGTATAAAATCCACAATCTACTCACGACAGAGATTATGCGAATTATTTCGAAAAAGAAAACGTTTAATACCTTCGCATCTTTTTCCTGCGTCGAAGAAGAACCGTCGCGAACGCGTTGTGAAATCTGTCCGTCTAACCGTGATCGCAAATATGGGATGAATTGATGTCGAGATTATAGTTATTTAGTGTCGAACACTTCGGTAATAATGACGTAGACAACTGCGAGCGGAAGGAGGAGTATATTTACGGCGTTCTTTCGCAGTACATTTCTCACACGAGAGCTATCCATTATCGTGCACAGACTGGGAGGTTGACTTAAATCTGAAGCTTTATGCCGGATAATCAAAGCTCCCTGTACTCTATGCAACATCGATAACTGCGTCGCTATAAATGCGCGGAATAACCTAATACGCTAGCGAGCGAAAATCATTCTAGCCGGTGAACCGGCCGGATATAAAAGTGAACGGCGTGCATGCATCAGAGGTTACATCAATAACCTCGTATACTTTAATACATGGAGATGCATATCTGTCTAACAGCTGTCTACCGTGTCTGTATGCATTATATATTGGAACAATTACGTGTTTCCTCGCACGGAAATTCAGACGCTCGTTTATCGTCCCGCCGGCGAATAAGATGTCAGATTCGAAGCAGCTACTTCAATTCTATAATACGTCCCTTTGTTTCGACGTACAAACGACCTGACTTATTGTTCACCCGAATAGTCGTTGTTCACTTGACAAACACTTTTCACGATTTTATTTATTGCCGTCACTCGTAATAATATTTAGACACTGTTAAAAACACGACACCTCTTTCAATATAGCACCTTGGATTTCTTTCCAGAAGCTGGAACAATTAATTTGCTGTATAACTTGAGAAAGAAATCTTGAAAAAATTGCGATTGGTTGTAATTTTAAAGAAAATACTAAAATTTGATTTTTACCACTTTTTCATGTGGGCCTGTATTGAAAATTTAAAAAATACGTCTCGTTGTTCTGTGCCATATCTATTAGGTTATGTAGGATCTAGTCATAGTTAATTTTTGGGGTGCCTTAAGATTTTTAATGTTTAGAGTGCCTTAAACTGATACATTTTATTGGTCGAGAAATGTTAGGGTTACTCTGGCATACAAGCAGAATGATTTCCAAATGAAAAATCCTGTCACACTATAAAAATGGTTGCTCAATGTTTACGAAAAGCTCGTTATAAATAGCTACGTTTTTTCTCGCGGTCATTTTTTAAAATTACATCGAAACGATTAATGTATAGTTCATCCATTATATTCAGAAAGTATTTCAATCCTGGAACTACTAAACCAAGCAAGATTCTAATTTTTTCTTTCAAAAATATTAGCGTCGCACTCATTCTCCCACGAAATTGTGTTAAAGCGAAAGCGAGTTTAACGAAAGTGATCGCGCGAGATTTATTTGAAGTGGCAGAAGTTAAACGAGCGAACGGTGGGCAAGGATTGATACCGCGCAATCATAAATGATTGAAATTAAACGAGGATTAAATGACAGGTAAACTCAAACAAATCTTTTGAAAAAATAACTGCACTGAAAACTCGCCATGAATGTTTGCACGGTGCAAACGTTCGCCGTCCAATTTGTCAAAAGAAGAATTCTATGGAATCGCATTAAAGGGTTCCATTTGCATGTCCACTGATTGATTTCGCTGATTATTGCCGGTGGAGATACATCTTTTTCAATTTTGCGATTTAATTATTTTTATGGAATTAAATTGTACTGTTCTGGTCACCGTTTTAATCTGCATCGATATCGCATGGAATTATAACGATCAACTGATAAATTCTGATGAGCCATTCGGCTGTCATCAATCTGCTGCCACAGATAAAAAGCGGACTTTTGTAAACTTTTGTAAAGCTGTATTGTTGTAAAATGTTTTGCGTCATTGTCCAATTTGTATTAGGTTGGTGCAAAAGTAAATTGGGATTTTGTTCTTGGATTGTGAAGCAATTATATTTTTATTTTATTTCTCTATATATTTTGCTTTATTTTCCAATTTGTTTTAAACGTCGAATGATTTTTGGATAATCAACTTTTTAAAGACAGATCACAAATCTGAACCACACGCCGAAGTTCGAACTGATGACAACCGCAATTTAGTCGATTTTGGGACACGGTTGTATTTTTATTAATAAAGTGAAAATTAATTTTTCCAAAAAACATATTCGAAACGATCAATCGATCGAGAATTGGCGAAGACGGCGAATACTCGTTTCCTTGAGAAGCTATTTATTCGAATTGCCTTTCGTTTGAAGATTAAGATAAGGCTTGCGCACGCCGTTCGTTGAATAAAACGCGTTTAAAACTAATTGACCTTTTAACTTCGATCCCGATAACACATTGGTTCTGTAATCCTCTGTAATCGAGGAATCGGGGAAACTTTGGGGGATTTTGATTTTTATCGCTTACAGCACTTTGATTAAGAGTTGCCGGATAAGGGAGATCCTTATTTAATTAGTCGGAGACTCATTTTGCAACAGACACTCCTAAAAATCCCATAAAATCGAAGTAATTTAGTCGTTGCTTCCTGAACTATTCGAGACTGTGAAAATCCTGATGAGGTTCACCTCAAACAACTATAATACGAACAGAAGTAATTGCTGAAGATAGTCGAAGAATTGTGTGTTGAATATATTATATGTACAAATTAATCTGTGGATCTCCAAGTTAATTTTATTTTTATTTTGACATCAAATTTTTCGATCATCACATTCCAACTACAATATAACACTGCAAAGACATTAGAATAATTTAAGAACATGGCTGCATTATTTTTGACATATTAAAATCACTGGAAGAATAAATACTTTTTGATATAGCTTCCATTTCACACAACCGAATTAGAGTTTATTTTGCATAAAAATCCACAGTCTACTCATTAGCTTCTTGTAAGATTAATTAAATAGAAAATGGCGGATGAAACTGATGGAGACTGTTTTGGACAGTAGAATGTATTTTAGTGATCTGTAAATAATCAATAAATTCACGAAGGAAGGGCTACGAATTAATTTGTACACCTAACAGTGTTTCTCAAATATAATTGAAGTTAGATCTTCGGAGAATGTATCTTTTCGAAAACACAGAGTGCAATTAGAAACAGTGAATAAAAGTTTCATTTTCTCAGTTTTCTGACTTTTTTATCGCAGCTCGCATTCTAGTCTACGTGAAAAATGTATTAAAAATGATTACTTATTGGAAAGTTAGTCGACA
Source organism: Halictus quadricinctus (assembly GCA_028454245.1). Taxonomy (NCBI): domain Eukaryota; kingdom Metazoa; phylum Arthropoda; class Insecta; order Hymenoptera; family Halictidae; genus Halictus; species Halictus quadricinctus. Next base: position 4,977,529 of record CM052113.1, on the reverse strand, counting down.
GCGTAAAATACAAGTTCCTCGTACGGTCGCGTCATACTATGCATGGCTGCCAATGAATATGTATGAAACATTGTAGTATTTTTTGACTCGGCTGTCTCTGAATTTTATTGTACTTCTGCATGTCTTTTTCATATGAAATTTTACTCTCGACAAATAAAGTATTTTACTCCTACGCGAGGAGCGAACGAATGAATATTCTACATTAAAGTGCAACCAAATTTATAAAATGCAACACAAAGACTTTTTTAATAACAGAAATGTCCGATGAAAAATTCCGTTTCGCTTGCTCCGTTTGCTTTTAGCGAAATGGTATTTTTTTTTTATCGCAAATTGCACTCTGTCCTTTGTGTTTGTCAATAATATTAAACCTTTCATCGGCACGAAGTATCCTTTGATGAATTTGAATGCTTGAATTTTTTATAATCCTCGATAAATATTGACGCTTTTGCCGATGAATGTGAAAACAAACCAACAAATAAAAAACAAACAAAAAAACGAAAGAGTTTTCAGAATGTTACTATCAGCGAATGATTCAATATGCATCGTAATTAAGTCTCGCCGCTAGTGAATGAAAACTTATAATCAGAAAAAGCAATTTCATCTTTGATATTCATTCCCATTCCCAACTCGCGGCTCCCGATGGTGAAAATCTACTGAAATAAATTAAAAGTAACTTCTTTACACTTCTTCCTTGAGGACGACCGACCTGATCGCGAAGATGGCGATCGAGAAATTCTAATAGTACCCGTTCTTGACTGTCGCAATTGATAGAAAGCAACTTTTGCTTGTGTTTGTGTGACGTCCATGTAAGTTTAGAATTCGTTTAAATTTTACTTTATCTGACGATTGTATCTCCCGAATCCATTTTACGAGGAAATTTTTCCGAAGATTCCTTTTTCGAACATGAACTCGGTTTTATTTTCGGCAATTCATATTTCAGTTTCACAATTGCAGCATCGTAAAACAGTTTTTATTCTCAGTTCATCCGTAAACGTCTGACTTTATGAATTGTACACTTTGAGAATGAAATAAAATGTTAGGCAAAAGTTATAGTGCATTATAGTGGCTAAATCTGCTTCATATAGGGGAATAAGTTTTTATGTTCGTTTTAGTAGAGTAGCCTATAAAAATTGAATTCTTTTTCGAGTCCAAGTTTTGGTAAGTTTTGTTTGATGTTTGCTTAAAGCTTGTGTGAAATGATAAAGAATCATCAAACGTATGAAGAAGCCATAATTCATTTGATATAATTTTTCCTATTCGAGAAGACCGAGTACTGTTCCATTAAAATATTTAGTACCGACGATTAAATTAAAAAACCTTTTCACAATTTTTTACTAAATTTTTCAGCAGTAACAACGATTTCAATTGCGAACCATCAAATCACTGCATAAAGTAGAATCTAATCGTTCCTTTCAGGATTATAATAACGAACAGGATTTTGAAGGTTCCCGAGGTAAAACCGAGAGTTCTACAAACATGCTTTCATCAAACAAAGTTAAAAAATCGTTTGTCCGGCATGCAGCAACGTTCGATCCACCGGGCCGACCCGCAATTACCGAAAGCTCCGAGCGATTTTCGTCGGAAAACGCGCGGTCCTTTCGCCATCGCCGCAATAATATTGATCCTTTTATACATTAAGGATCCAGAGCGGCGTGTACGTGACCCGTTTCACATAGCTCCTGGCTGATCAGTATTTCCGTCCCGACGTGATCGTATAAAAACTATTCTAATCCTATTCGACGGCGGTCCTGTTCGAGCACAAAAGAACGAAATCGTGACGTCTCAGCGTAGAAAACTTCTTTATTGTCCGCAATCGTCGCCTCTCGAGAGGATCCAGTAGGGCACGGTCATTTAACGGGGGAAGATCGTTCGAACTTCCGAGAGCGCACGCTGGCTTTTCTCAAAATCGAATAATGCGCGACAGCGTTTCTGCACTCGGCTCCCTCTACCTCGTTCCATCGCCCTACGGTGCATCACTATAGCGCCGCCCATATTTTTCAGAATTTTCAACTTTCGAAGAATAATTCTGGAAAACCAACTGCACGATTTGGGAAAGTATGATGAACAACGAACTTCAAAATAATGAAGTCGCTGCGAATATGTCGAGATCAAAGCGAGAAATATTTTGGAATTGGTACAAAATTATGGTACCATCTACGTTATTAAGATTTTTTAACTTTGGAAGAATAATTCAGGAAAATCAAGAGCGCAATGTGAAAAAGCATTACAAATTGTGATCTTCATATATAAAAATATATTGAAGTTACTGAGTGCAGGAAGCGAGAAATATTTTAGAATCGGCGCAAAACTATAGGGCTACCTACATTTTTCAGATTTTTCGATGTTGGAAGAATACTTCCGGAAAACCAACTGCACGATTTGGGAAAGTATGGTGAACAACGAACTTCAAAATAATGAAGTCGCTGCGAATATGTCGAGATTAAAGCGAGAAATATTTTGGAATTGGTACAAAATTATGGCATCATCTACGTTATTAAGATTTTTTAACTTTGGAAGAATAATTCAGGAAAATCAAGAGCGCAATGTGAGAAAGCATCATAAACTGTGAGCTTCATATATAAAAATATATTGAAGTTGCTGTGTGCAGGAAGCGAGAAATGTTTTAGAATCGGCACAAAACTATAGTGCTACCTATATTTTTCAGATTTTTCAATTTTGGAAGAATAATTCCGGAAAACCAACTGCGCTATTTGGGAAAGTATGATGAACAACGAACTTCAAAATAATGAAGTCGCTGCGAATATGTCGAGATCAAAGCGAGAAATATTTTGGAATTGGTACAAAATTATGGCATCATCTACGTTATTAACATTTTTTACCTTTCGAAGAATAATTCAGGAAAATCAAGAGCGCAATGTGAGAAAGCATCATAAACTGTGAGCTTCATATATAAAAATATATTGAAGTTGCTGTGTGCAGGAAGCGAGAAATATTTTAGAATCGGCGCAAAACTATAGTGCTACCTATATTTTTCAGATTTTTCAATTTTGGAAGAATAATTCCGGAAAACCAACTGCGCTATTTGGGAAAGTATGATGAACAACGAACTTCAAAATAATGAAGTCGCTGCGAATATGTCGAGATCAAAGCGAGAAATATTTTGGAATTGGTACAAAATTATGGCACCAT
>CM052113.1:4957217-4974279 GCA_028454245.1 Halictus quadricinctus | reverse complement strand
CTGTGTGCAGGAAGCGAGAAATATTTTAGAAACTGTGCAAAACTATAGCGTCGCCCATATTTTTCAGAATTTTCAACTTTCGAAGAATAATTCCGGAAAACGTATATGTCGAGATCAAAGCGAGAAATATTTTGGAATCGTTACAAAATTACAGTAGCATCTACGTTATTAAGATTTTTGAGCTTTGGAAGAATAATTTAGGAAAATCAATACACGATATGAGAAAGCATCATAAATTGTGAACTTCATATACAAAAATATATTGAAGTTGCTGCAGGAAGGCAGAAATATTTTAGATTCGGAGCAAAACGTTACCTACATTTTTCCGATTTTTAAAGGTTGGAAGAATGATCGAGAAACACTAAGTGCATGATAAATAACGAACTTCATTTATAAAAAATATTGAAGTTGCTGTAGAAAGCGAAAAATATGTTAGAATCGGCGCAAAACTGTAGAGCTATCTACATTTTTCCGATTTTTGGACGATGGAAGAATATTTGAGAAGCATTAAGCGCATGATAAATAACGGATTTCATTTATAAAAAAAAAGTTGCAGTTGCTGTCTACATATCGAGATGAAAGCGAATGTTGGATATATTTTATTATAATTTCTTTTAAGCGAATATTTTTACTCTCTCTTCATTCTATGCAATTTCTTTTTGACTCTTTTCACGTGACGGTATCAGCATTTGGAAATCAATGTACAGATGTGGAAAACTCTCGAAAATTGTAGTGCTACATCTGTGCTCCATAGTGTTCCTCCCACTGTTTCCCTTCTGTCTCTCGATTTCCCCCGATACTTTATTCGCGAAAGTTACGCGCGGCTCAGGCTCAAAACTCGGCGCGGCGTTCAATTTCTCCGGCGCGATTCCTCAACTAGCGAAAACCGTGGGCGTCGAGCACTCTCGCAAGACGGATCGGTTCGCTTGCCATTTAAAAGCGGCGAGAGCCGCGCCGACAAAACCCCGGGACAAAGATTTGCGAAAAAAAAAGAAAAAGAAAAAGAAAAAAATCCAGCGTTCCCAGACTCAGTGCGCCAATTTGTTCAGCGAGATTACCCCTCGAACCGCGCGAAAAGATTTTTTCGCTAAAATGCTTCTGGCTCGCCTCGCGCGCGTCACTTCTGCAAGATAAACGGGACTCTTTTCATAGTCGAATTCTCGCCTATTCGACTGCCGTATTCTCCTCTCTCTCTCACTCTCTCTCTCTCTATGTTTTTTCCGCACAGCACAAAGTATACTCCGCGCGAAAACCCAGGGGTCGAACGGATCGGCAAATCGATTTCGCGAGGAGGGAATCGAAGTTCCCACGCGATACTCTCGCCGCCCTTCTTTTGTTCCGACTGACGTTCCAATCTCCGTGTTTCGCACTTCGAAATCTCATTAACGATCGCCGACATCTTGATCGCGGCCGACAGCCACGCCGCCGGTAATTTGTTGCAATCGGAATTTTCGATGCGCTGAAAAGTGCAGCGACTCCGGCGAGTCGACGGGGAAAATTGTTTGGATGCACTACGACCGTAAAACTGATGCTCGGTGATTTATTGAATGTTGTAACTACTCTGGGGGATAAACACCCTCCTAAAAACTGTATCGAGGATCACGTAGCGTTCACTTTCGGGTAGATTGCTCTTCCTACTATCCTCGATCATTTTTCACATAAAATTTCCCCGTTGGCTCTCGAGATCTCCAATCTCTCCAGGACACCTGTTTAATCGGGAGCAATTGTTGGAGAAACGAATAGAAATTGACGTCACGGCTCTAGGAGATACCCCCCTAAAATCGGTATCGGAGCTCTCGTAACTATCCTCAACCATCTTCGATTTTACAGGATATTTCATTAGGGACGAAACCATTGAATTGAAAATTTGAAAGGGAATAGACGCGACGATTCTAGGGGCAAACTCCACCCTAAGAAAATGTGTCATGGCTCCCGTAGCCTTCACTCGGAGCTACATAACTCCCGGAAGTACCCTTGATAATCTTTCCCATAAACTTGCGTTGTTGGTTCTCGGGATCGCCATCTTTTCCGAAACACTTGTTCAATCGGAAGCAAACGCATCGAATCGTTGGAGAAATGGAAAGAAATAGATAACTCCGGTAGATAAACACCGTGCTCAAAAATTGTGTCGACCCCGCAGTATTCACTTTCAACTGGATTGCAACTATCCTCGATCGTCTCCTCCATAAAATTCCTCCGCCGGGTCTCGAGAACCGATTTCTTCGAAACACTTGTTCAACCATGGGTGAACGGGGCAAATCGACGAGATACTAAAAGAAATCGGTGTGACGCGACTTTAGGGGATAAACGCGATCCTGAAATCGGCATCAACGATCTTCTGACTTCCACTTTAAACCAGATGGCTTCTCCAGCTATCCTCGATCGTGTTTGCACAACATCTGGAGAACACTTGTTTGAAAATGAATCTGAAGATTCTGGGGACTACTCAGCATCCAAAAATCGGTATATCAACGCTCCAGCAATCATAAATTTTTCCGAAACTCTCGTTTAATCAGGAGTAAACGCATCAAATCAGTGCGAAACCAAGGAAACGGTTGTAGGGTCCCTAGGAGGTAAAAACTGTATGGAGTTTTCACAACTACCCTCGACCTTCTTCCCCATAAACTTCTCTTCGCAGGTCTCGAGATTCAAGATTTCTTCGGAACACTTGTTCAATCACGAGCGTACGGTTCGAGTTGTTGAAAAGAAATCGGTACAGCGATCCTAGGAGATAAATACTGTCCAAGGAACGCTATCCAGGCTCCTGTAAGCGTTCTCGATCATCTTCCCCGCAAACTTCCGCTGCCGGATCTCGAGATCCCCGGTTTCTCCCAGACACTTCCTCAATCAAAAGCAAACGCTTCGAATCGTTGTAAGAATTAAAAGAAATAAGTGCAACGACCCTGGGAACGGACCACCATAGGAAAAATGGTACCGAGGCTACCTTCGCTTCAAATTACATCGTCCCGATCATTTCGTTCATAAATTTCCTTTTCTGGAAATTTTTCTTAATCATTGATAAAAAAGATAGATGCAACGACCCTAAGAAAAGACTATCACCCTAAAAATGATAGCAAGGCTCCCGCAGCTTGCACTTCACATTACACCGTTCCTGCAGCTTCCTTGATCATCTTTCTCATGAACTTCCGCTGCCGCGTCTCGAGATCCCGGATTTCTCCCGAACACTTGCATCGTCACGAGCGAAGGTATTAAATTAACAAAAAACTAAAAGGTAACGAACCTAGGGAGGATATACACCACCTTAAAATCGGTATCCTCTGACTTCCACTTTCAATTAGATCGCTCCTAGAACAATCATTGATCATCTTTCTCACAAATGTTCTCGGTCGAGTCCCAGAATCCTGAATCCCTTCGGAACACTTGTTTAATATTAAAAGAAATAGTTGTGACGAACTTAGAGTGGCTAAACACCACCCTACTCGGTATCAAGGCTTTTTAGTTCTAGAATAATCCTCGATCATCAGCCGGGTCCCGAAATCCCCGATCCCTTCAGAGCACTTGCCTAATCAGTAGCAAACGTATGAAATCGACGAGAAACAAAAAGAAACAGTTATAACGACCCTAGGGGATCGACACCACCCTAAAATCGGTATCAAGGCTCCTGCAACTATTCTCGATCATCCTCCCCGTAAATTTGCGCCGCGGAGTTTCGATGTTCTCGGAACACTTGTTTAATCGTAAGCGCATCAAATCGGCAGGAAACTAAAAGAAACAGGTGTGAGTAGCCCAGGTGCTAAAATCCACCCTAAAATCGCTGTAAAGACTCCCCCAACTTCCAGTTTAAATTAATCTTCAATCCTAGATCATCTTTCCCAGAAATTTGTTGATCCCGGGCTCGAAACTCCCAAACTCCCTTTCACACTTGTTCCATCAGCATCGAGCGATACCAAAGGAAACATGGTCACTGATACGATCCTGTAGGACGTCAGGTCCTTACCGGTCACGAACACGGCGAGCACGATGAAGATCGTCGCGGAGAGGGTAGGACGCGCTTCCCGATGCCTTGCGACACTTCTCATGATGTCTCCGCGGTTAGTTTCCCGTAGTTACACACTCATATACGCGTCCGGCGTCACGGATCACAGCCCCGCGTTCATGTTAAGACATCCGGTTCCGCTCGGTCGTCGCACCTGCTCGTCGATCCATTCACCAGGGCGAAACCGACGACGAAAAGGAGCCGAACCAAAAAGAACAAAAAAAAAAGAACGGAAAACCCGAACAAAGCAAGAAACAAAGAACAGAAAGGGGGGAGGGGAAGAAACACTTCACTGGAAAATTGGTGTCCGGTCTCTTTCGGCGTACCCCGGTTGTCGCGAGAATCCTTTTTGGCGAACGGGGGTTCAGAGAGGGCTGTTGCGCGAAGGGGTCTCGTTCTCTCTTGTCGGGAAAGAGAGAGACGGAGAGAGAGAGAGACAGAGAGAGACAAAGCGCGCACCAACAGAAATTAAAGGGACACACGTCGAGGGTGTGTGTGCGGTCGCCGGAAAAAAAAAAGAAACGAGGGAGAAGGCCGAAGAGATAAAATTCGATCACCGACGATCTCTCTCTCGTCGGCGATGGCGCGCTGCGCGTCTCAGGACGACGTGACGACAAAGAGCTCTTCCGGTCGACGTACAAGCGGCTACTGAGGCTCCCGCCGCAAGCACGGAGAGCTTCCAGTGCGTCGACTCGGTCGTGCAACCCGAAAGCTCGTTTCTCTCCCCCTTACCACCCCCCTCGCGGTCCTCGGTTCCTCCCCTCTTTCTCTCCATCCCCCCCTTCACGATTCCCCCTCGGACTCCCTCTACTCCCCCCGACTCCGGCGCAGCTCCCCCGTTGACCCCCTGCCCCTCCTCCTCGCCCTGTCGCCTCGTTCTCTTCTTCATCCCCTCTCCTCTCCAGCCCCCTTCGTTTCGCCCCCTCGGCCATTTTAGCGTCGTCGTCGCGATCAGCCGCCCCAGTGCGGGCTGCGCGCGAGCGAGAGAGCTTTTGCGTCCTAAAGCTGGATAGCTCTCGGGGAAGGGGTGATTGATTGGCGCTGAAACTTCGCGACTGATTGAATCTTTTTTACGTTTCAATATCGGTATCCTCGAGTGGGATGTATGCCACGCTCTGAAACAGAGTGGCCAGGATCCGACTGTACACGGGTATTAAGCTCCTTCGAGATAGGGGATGTTGCTGCTGGCTGGTCCGATGCTGATGGCGATGGTACCATCGCCACGCGTCCTGGATCCAGGATCCAGTGAGGTCGACTACTCTCTATAGATCCCCTCTCTTTCGGACCGGAGTTCGTTCCCATCCTTGACCACAATGGGAGCTAAGTTCTATGAGGATTACGACGGATCGCTTTGATGCTCTTTCCGAAATTTGTAGGGCTGTCCAGGCACAATGCTGTCTGATACCCTCTGTATAATTATTTCTTAAGACTTTTAGGGAGGGAAAGGGCGAGTGGTGGTTCACGATTTGAGTGGGGAGTATTGATGTTTTTGTGGGCCGTTTTGTAGGGTTGTAACTTGATGATGATGCTGAGAGGGGGTGTGACGGTAGTGGTGACTGTCTCATGATTTATGTGGCTTTTCTGTTATTTTTATAGTCTTTTCGGAATTTGGGGAGTTGTCTGATACCCTCTAGATTTATAATTATTTCTTCACGCTTTCGAAAGAGGGTGCAGAGAAAGGGGTGACTAGTGATGATTTATGGGGTGTTATTTCTCAAATCTCTCCGTATGTTCCGACAAGACAGAAGGGTGGTTGGAAGGGTATCCACTGTTTTATCATTTTTATTGCTTACATTATTTCGATGTTCTTTTTCTGAATTTCAAAGGGTTGTCTTTTAACAATGCTGTCTGACACACCCTCTACAATACCTTTCAACCGCTTCGAGAAAAGGGGTGGCAAATAAGGTGTCTACCTTTTTGTAGTTCATACGGATTCTTCCTAATTATCAAGTATACTCTCAAGTTATTTTGATGCCTTTTGAATTTGTAGGGTTGCCTTTTAATAATACTGTCTGATACCTCATTTGCAATTATCCCTTTACCCTCCCCCCCCGATGCCATGTTAAAGTAGAAAGGGTAGTAATAAGGGTTGTCTACTGCTCTATGGTTTATATAATTTGGCACTCAAATAAATAATGTGAGAGTCATGAAATTTTTTCTGAAATTCTATAGACGTATTTTTAAAAACAATAAAATATTGTAAAAATATAAGAAATTATATAAATTGAATATGTGTTAATTAATATTGTCGTGCAGTAAACGTAAGAATAGGGTCGCTTATTTATTCAGGTCATCTTGAAGGTCAATAACAGACAGGAAATAAGCGGTCGTCGTTTCAAGTAGAAACAGTCGCCAATGACCAGACAAAACACTAATCTTCATCGATAGGAAGCGTATTCGTCAGATGTTCTTATTTCATTCTTTTGGAAAACGAACCTTCATGCATATAACATTACATTGTCTTACTCTACATTTACACGTAGAATCACCTACCGTAAATTATTAAAACAGTATAACATACTTCGACGTCTGTATCGGTGATTGTCAAATCTCAGTATAAAGAGTCCATCAGCATGAAGATTGCATTGCTAAAAACGGTAAGAAAAGCATCGATAAAACTTCAATTGTCGCATAGGAATATCTTAAAATTTTCATTGCACAGGATGAAAAAACCGTGTTCTCTTTCATCTGCTTTTAATCTTCTCACTAGCAACAATATCTCCGCCAAGTGGTTCACAAAAATCCACGATACTAACGGAGCTATATTTAGAACAAGTGCACAGTGGTGCGCAGCAATAAAAAGCGACAACTTCGGGTAAAATAACCGTGTAATCTCTACCTGGATATCATTTCTTTTACGACTGCGCCAGCGTTTAGGGCAGCACAGTTAGAAACGTTTGTATAACACATTGTATACGCAACTGCTTGGACTCGGTGACTTTTAATTTTAATGTTGACACTTACTAATTTAATCAACGAAATATTCGAATGTGCCTTATCATTTTCTCTATATATTCGTACAAATTTACAGAATTTTATTTCTTCAAAATTTGACACATTCAGAGAAAATACCTCAAAGAAGAGCATTTTTTTGTGAAACGTTTTCCTTCGGAATTTTATAACGAAAATATTTTAAGATTTTTGTGTGCAGTGAAAACTATTTTATGAATTGAAAAGATATTTTTGTGGAATGTTTTCTTCGAAATTTTGTAATGAAAATTTTCCAAAGATTTTGAAAAGATCATTCTTCTGTTGACTGTATTTTCTTTGAGTTTCATAATGAACAGCTCTTTCGCACAGAGTGTCTCAAATTATCCTGAAACCCGTGCGACACGACATTTCGCTATAGGTCAATGTTGACAATAGCAGATCCGGCAGCTCGTGGACTTTCTCCTACTTCGACACGGTTTATTCATCCACTTTGTCTACAGAAGTTCCTCTACTCTGTCATTAGATGCTACGTTATCTCCACGCGCTTTATACAACCACAATATATGATACCACGGGAGGCAAGGCCTCGTAAGGAGCTCTGTGCGTTGAGGACATGGCTATAGGCTATTATGCTTGACATCACCTCGGCGGCATTGTCATGATATTAACCCTTTGCGGACGAGGATTTTATTAAATATTAAAAATCCTTCTCTCGTTAATGAAATAAATGAATTGTATCAAATACGGCGACGTTTTTAATCAAAGGGGTGAATGCTTAATGCTAATTGTTTAGCTAAAAGGGAGGAAAATAATTAATCATTTTTATCAGAGGATTCGAGCATCTAATAAAATGTTTAGTACTGGAAAATGACAAAAATATTAGGTGTACAAATTAATACTCGTAGATCTTCATTCGTGAATTTTTTATAATTGTTTACAGACAATTAAAACTCTGCAAAATAATCTCTTACATAGCTAATCAATCACCAGTATCGTGATTGAAAGATGTCGATCTAAAATAAAGTTACAACTTTTTTTAATTCATTGTTTTTATTCATTATGGATTAGTCTGTACATCTACTATGTACTCATCTGTTGTTATTTAAACAAATAAATAAATAATTTGTATTCAATATGACGACATTTGTCCTCAGAGGGTTGAATATGTGATGCTAACAGTTTCAATAAAAAGGAAGAAAATTATGTTTGACAATTTTTTCTAGAATAGTTGATCAGAGTCTTAAATATTGGAAAACAGGAAAAATGTGAACTTATTTCGTCTTATTTAATTAAAAAAATACTCAATGTGGCGACATGCATCGGATTCGTGTAAATTGCAAGCAGAGTTATTAAAATGAAAGTCAATAATTAAAAAATAATCTAAATCATTGGCTCACTACTTACTTTGAATTATTCATATTGAAACCGTCTCTTAATAGTCCACGGATTACTAAAATGATTTTTCTCATCGATTTAATAACGCAGTTGTCTAACTGCATAAACTGGGGGTTGTATTTGCAAGTTTCATTTATCAGAGCCGCGCGATCATTAAGTTAATAAATCGACGGTATACATATAGAAAAGGCAACTTGGAAAGCCTGATCCCAATTTCGTGGAGTTCCGCTAAGACCTCTGATTAAGAGATAGTCCAAGTCGAGATTTATGGGACCTCAATTATTACAGGAGAACAGTTATATACCGTTCCGAGAGCCCTTGTCGCTCTCGGAAAAATTTATTCGCGCGTTAATAAATGATTAAACGTTGGGCGAAATGTTACGGAAATTTTATTAGTCTGTTGAATTCGAGTGTCAGAGTCCGAATGGCTTGCGGGCAACGCAACTGGTCCAACACGTTCTATCCATTTACTTGGCCGAGCCGGAGTACAATAATCACACACGACGTCTAATATCTAGGGGGATTCCGGGCAGAAATTATGGCGAGAAAATTTGTAAGACGAACATAATGGAACGGGTCTGGTAACGCCGCGGAGGCAGCGACTTCTCTTCAATTCATTAAAATAATACCTCGCTCAAGATGGGCTAAATAGAGTGCTACAAAGTGTTTCCTCCTTCGGTTCAGCGAACGCGTTTTTTCGAAATTAAATTCAACAGAGATTCCTGCGTCAAAGGATGTCGTTGCAATTTTTCAAATGGAGCAGAAAGTTTATATTCTGATCCCTTCCGAACCGAACCAAGAATGTTTATTGTATATCCAATCCATAATTTATAGTATTAAATATCCTTCGTCTCCTTAATTTGAAAATAGACTGATTTTACTTGTTTTTAGAAAATCATCAAAATTTAAATACCGGCAATTTTTCGAGAACCGGAAATGTTTATACTTATTGCATCCACTGCACTTCTCACAGTTTCTTCGTAAAATTCTTTCGCAGATATTAATTCGATTTCAACAGCACGCAGCTTTGAGTTTCAAGCCCTTCTCACGTATTTATCTTCCTAATTAGCTGCAGCACGCAGTCGGTGATAGGTCAGCGCGATATAGCCAGTTGCATTGTCTGATACTTCCTCTACATCTTCGGGCTCGTACATCCTCGGTCCCTCCAGATGTATATCCTTACCAGACCTCTTTTTCAGGGTATCGCTGGAACCCGGTTTATATTCGTACACATTTGGCGGCTACATCCCTCACAACACCTTGCTCCCTCATATAAGTCGTGAATACACTTGTCGGATTATTGCCTTGCTACTTTCGCCTCGTTTTCCGCGGTTCTCGCCGTTTCTTTGTTTGCTGTTTCCATGTTCGTTGTATTCTTCGTTTTACAGTCGCTCTTTACTATTTTATATTTTTTTTGGCTTTTATGTCTAATCTCCCGATACAATTTCGTTATGTACTTATTGGTGATCGAGTTCATCATTTCTGTTCAATTTCCAGAGACAATTTTGTCACTTGACTGTTGCTAATAAATTGAGTCCATGAAAAGTATCGTCTGGTTTATTGCGTACGATCAAGGTACCATCAGGAAGCTCTTTCAGTTCTTTCAAGTAATAAAACGAGTTGAATGAGCACGAAAAGACTGTAAAAAGGAAATTACAGTAAAGTCTTGATCTAAGCCGAACGGAGCTACGCTGTCTTAGTCAGTTCGCCTATCCCCTCCACTGCGGGGCATACCCCGCGAGGGGCCATGAAGCTTTAGGTGCCTCGGTCTCCGCGAAGTGTAAACATGTCGCCGTAATCCGATACCGGTTCTGGTATATCGGTGTGAACCACTACTAATCCAATTACAAAACTTCTTTACTTTGCATTATTCTTTTATGGAACTTCAGCCAAATTATTAGTGGCATTTTTCTGATTAATATGACACTAAACACGATATAACTCGAACTGTGTTTAGCGGTTTAATTGACGGAATGCAATGAATGAAAGTAGTAGCCCTACACGATTTATGTCACATCATGGTCCCGAGGATTGGGCTCAGATATAGAAGACTATACTGTACAAAGTTCCCAGACCTGATACTCCCATACTTTTAGAAAGAAGCCATGAGTTACATTTTACTTCAACATTGAAGCTTTGCAAACTACAAAACGAATACATTCTTTGAACGAGTTTATGACAGAAAGAACATAGTATTTCGCACGTCGAGAAAGGAACTTGTTGATCGCGAACAATCACACGGAAACATCCAACAGTTTGCATTAATTAAGACTTAATTAAGACTCAAATGAATGTTCCGAATTCGACATAAATTATTTGTTGCCTCGCAGCATGATTGGTATACTACGCACACAGTATTCCGATTTTCCCAACAACTGTGAATTTATTTAAACGTGGAGATGATACAGCAACATTTCGTCTTTACATTGAAAATATTGTCTCGTCCCTAAAATCACGCTTCGTCAATCCCCAATAATCGTATTACCATGCTGGCTGCTGTCGAAGACTAAAAAAGAAAGTCGTGATTAGCGATTAAATGGAATCAAAGCAGACACGACTTGATATCCAATAAAACGATCGTTGAATCGGTGCCCATTGTTCGTCATAACCGCGTTTTCTGTTCGATCGGTACAACCGTGGAAAGGAAATACTGCTCCACAATTTGTCTATTGTTTGATAAAAGATTGCGGATTAAAAGTATTTTCTTTCTCTTTCATAAGAAACCAATATCAGCTCTTTATCTTATGCAGTGATTCAATCTTCTCTCTATTGTTAAGGAAAATTTCTTGGAAGCTGCGAAAGCGTTTGACGTAATTAAAGAATTACTCGTCAAATCGGGGAACTGTAGCGAACATTTTCATTCACTTATTTATAAATCGTTCAAATACGTTGGGTCGCTAGAAAATTCGAAACTCAAATTTAATTCTCGCTATTGATCCTGGATAATTAATTCTAAACCAATGCTAATTAAAAGCACGAATGTGATTGCACATTCGAAAGCACGAACTGTTCTTCGTTTAATGAAATCAAAATTAATAAAATTGAACACTTTCTACTAAATTTCTTAATTTAGTTTATTAATTCAAACAATTGGCAAATCATTTGATTGTCACCAGATTCAAATGTTCCAATCGACATTTTCACAGATGACTAATTACCTAATGTTAATATTAATTATCATATGTGCGTGAGACATTTAGTTCTGTACCCACCGGGAGAATATTTAGTATGCGAATTTCATGCACGTTACCCAGAATTGAATATCCCGGAAATGCAACGGCGAGCTGCACCATTGACAACTTTCCTCACGAATTTTTTTCGGCAAATCCAGAAAATCCTTTCCTCGTGTGCATTCAAAGGTACACGCTCAGTCAAAATATCGGCCGGAGCAGTTTGTATTTCCATCTGACAGAACACGAAAGCATCCGCGATCTAGCAGAAGCCGATTCTGCATCAGCAGGCAAATATCACGCTTAAACTGAGGCTCCTACTTGCCTGATGACTGACGTGTCTGCCAAGCTTGCCGACAGCATCCGTTGCCTTTTGCTGTAGGTGACTGAGACCACCTGAACTCTCGTGAAAGGTCCCCCGAACCACGGGCTAATTTATTCTGTCTATTTAGGGTTCTAAATCTTCCGAGTTCTCCGCCCAATTCTTAAACCTCCAGCTCGGAACTTCTCACTTGAGAAAATTCGATTTAATGGCTTCTGAAATTCGTCCCAGATTTTTACTATTCATATTATTTATACTAGATCTAATGTCGTTTGATTTATTAGTTCTTTTCCACATTTAACTCATTTTCTTAAATTTCATTTTTCATATTGACAAGGCACAATAATTCTCTTTCTACAGTGAATGGGTTAAGAATTTGATGAAGTCCATAACTAAATCGATACAGTCTCTACTCGATAAATGTTTCAAATGTCTACTCTATAATTGTCCCAGATCTATCCCCACTACCGCTGGGTATATCCTGTGAGGGACCTCGCCGAGGAGTATAAACATAACACAAAAGACTTCTTTATTTTTCATAATCTTTTTATGGGACTTTCACCCACATATCCGTGGCATTTTTCTAATGACAATGATACCAAATATGATATAATTCCGATGATATTTACTCGTGTAATGAACGATGAAAGTTACTTCTCGTTACAATTATATTAACGGAAAATTATATGCCACGAATACGTTGGTGAAAGTCCCACAAAAAATAATGAAAAATAAAGAATTTGTTTTATTAGATGAGTAGTGTTTATTAATATTATGTTTATACTTTTTAGCGAAAAAGGCTTCGTGCTTCGCTGTCCCTTTCTACGTTCGGCAGTGGATCAAAGAGTAGTATCTCCTCGTCGATAATTGTCCATGGCCCGACCCGTGTTTTTGACAATTATCGAGTAGAGACCGTTTAATTTTAGTACTGTACACATACGTCACTATTAACACTGGAAATATTTTTTCCAAGATTTCTGTTTCAGACAGGTCCTTCCTTCCAAGATTGTTAAATCAGACTCAAAAGAAAATTCATAATCATCCAATATTGTTACCGAAGCTAAAAGAAATTTTCTTTTACATGATACATAACGAATACAAGGTGTATTTTAAACTGTAGTCTAAATTAGGCTCCCTCTTCTTGTAAGGCAGTATAACAATTCAATTTTGCGGATACAGTGAATTCTCGATATATGTCAACAGCACGGCCAGCGTCGTTTATCATCCAGGCCTCTCAAGCTTCGCGGCCGCTCACAGGGTATACCCCGCGGTAGTGGGGATAATTTCGCGACATTTATCATCCAGGTCTTGGCGACATATACAGAGAAATCACTGTGTAAGTAAAAAGTTAAGATCAGATACGATCAACGTCCACGATTGGCAATCCTCGCGACAAAAGTTTTGATACGAATTCGATAGAATGATCGAATATTCAATATTTTCGACTTAGGATCGGCAAGTACAATTTCCGCGCTATTACTAAACAGTGTAGGAAACTTTGGTCCGTCGGACATCACGATCGTTTCATGAAAGATGGAAATGCCTCGTAAGGGAATCGTCCTCAGCATTTTTCAAAGTTATCCTCGTTTTGATCCCGGACTATGCGGGGGTTTATCCTCAGTCTGCGACGATGGTAACCTTCATCGGAATACGTCTACATAGTTTAGAATAAAGTAGAGTTTCTGATCGGTGTATGTGTGTGGGAGAGGGGAGGGGGGGAAGGGATTCCCACTCTCAAAGACAGCAGATTTCGTCAACATTTGCCCGAAGTTCTTCATGGGAAGCTTCATCGACTCCAGGGGTTCACTAAATTTCCCAACAATCTAAGTTCAGGGTACAACCGGTCGGGAACCATCCGCAGATGACCGCGTACGGCCAGTGAATGGCCACTATCAACGTGTCCCAGCTGTTACCCTCATAAACCGGACCCATTCAGTAATAGTAGAGAGAGAAAAGTTCGGGCACGACTAGTTTCGCCCGCCCGAAAATTGTTCGAGCTGACGCAAATTAATTCTCAAGCTGTCAGATTTACTGCACGCGGGAACCGACGACGAATTCATCGACAACTAATCCTCCAGAGTCTAACGATGCCTTTTGATTGTGCTTAACCGTAATATTCCAAGCTGTTTTTTCCTTCCAATTGCTTTACCCCAGACAACTAAACATTAAATATTTCAATAAATTCAATATCGAATATTACGTTGACTTCAAAGGCTTCGATACGAGGATACTCGACGAACTTCCGATTTTGTTGAAACTTTTAGTTATTTCCGCTTACGATAGCACAGTTATGTAGGATTAATGAAAAATTGAAAGAATTACAACCACAACGAATCGTTCGTCAGTTTTATTTGAGCTGGTTCAAAATCACTTTGAATACGCATAGAGAACAATTTTTGTGTTAACATTTCGATGAAAAATTCATCGCGTAACCCACCGGCGATTTTTCTTTTATAATAACAACTCCGTTGCAATAAAAAGATTTTGTGGTGTTTAGTTCTTTCGTATTCTGAAAACACGTAGTTTCCGGGAAGAGTGCAACGATATTTATCTCCTCGAAACCCGAATAATATTTACACAATTTATCGCATGGCGGACACAGAAGGGAGGCGTATCCGGTTATCACGATACGTTTCTAGATATACGATTCTCTGTAACCAAACATTTGCCAGCTGATTTTTTGCGCACCTTTCCTGCGTTCCTTTTTCTTTGTGTTTCTCCGATACAGTGTCTAAATTGTGGAGCGGAAACGGGGTTCGTTGATTTCCAACTCTGGTTTTTGCAAAACCGTCTCCGACCAATTGTGAAATTGATAAGTTTGAAATAATTTGCTTAGCAATCTTAAAGCAATTATGAAAAAAAGTTGGAGAGAATTGTCCATCTAAACGTAGTCGCCTGCTCCGTCAATTGTAAAACCGTAAAAAATATTTTGTCTACAATTCGTACAAAATAAACTTTATCATTAACTCTACTGTAAACATTATTAGAGTCATGCTACAAATAATGTGGTTATCACACTCTATAACGTGCACCGTTTTTGGGTACTCAAACGCATGAAACGTGGACCATCGCTTGTCAAACACATCAAGTGACATTGTTCAAGTACTATTTACTTTTATTTATTTTCATTATCTTCATCAATTATTATTTCCTGTATTGTCATTCGTAAAACCTATCTCCTGCATGAATGTACTTTTATTTGGATCCTGAGGGAATTTACTTACAAATTGTTATTGCAAACAATGGCAAATATATAATTGATTAAGATACAATTGTCGTTTACTTTACGCCGAATAAGATTGGTATATTACATAGAAGATTATAATTAAAATTTGTCGAGCGCGTACACTAGTATACACAGCAAGTAGAAAGTGCTCGCCATGCACAGACACGCTAGCCTGTAACCATTTAATAGAATGTCCGATAGTTATAGATCTTGTAGTGATAATCGTGAGGAGTAAAAAATGCCTAATCATCATAGGTCCTAAAAGCAATCCTTTCCCTGTAAAATCAACTTTTGTTACTTATTATTGTTCGATATCATAACTGATTCTCTCCGCAACACGTTGGACGTATACACTTCAATGATGCGACAGAAGATTTGTACTACTTGCGTTTACAACCTTGTGTTTACGTGTACCTCGTGTATTTACATCCTTGAACTAGTACTTGCAACTTCTATGTGTCAGAAGCGAAATAATATAATCATAATATGGAACGCTGATACATAGACTGCGGGTCTTTATGCAAAACAAAAATTATCTGCATTGATTACAAGAAATGGAAACAAATTATTATTTCTTCACTTGCTAATTTTAATAGAGGAAGAATAGTGTATTGACATTTTAAATTTTCCTACAATTTCAAATTTTGTCTATTCAATTTTGTTATGAATTGATAAAGATCTTCAGTCCATTGATGAATAACACAAGTTGATTTCACAGGGAAAGGATTGCTTTTAGGACCTATGTTAATTAGACATTTTTTATTCCACTGTAAGGGGGTTTGTGTCACATTAGCTGCAATGTTATAATCGACAACATTAGACCGATATTGATGTCGTTGATAATATTAATTCACTGACAACGTTTACATTTGTTTCACTTGTTGGTCAAACGTTGACGATTAAGACATTGTCGGTGAAACGATTGTCGGAAACTTTTATGCAAAGCTTCATAAGGCCTATAAATATGGGACTTTTGGGAAATAATCAATTATTTGCAAAGAATTTGTTTTGTCTTTAGTTCTGTACCGGTCGTTGAAGAGGAAACACGTGTTCTTTTACAGTTTTCGGCAAAGCAGTCTGCGTTCAAAATGTTCTACAAAGTATAATTTTTTTTTTACAACCCTGTAATAAAATGGCGGCGTCCGTAACTTCCGAGTACGTTATTGCTGATATTCGTCATTGCAAACTTTTTCATTTTCATGCGGGATTTAATGCAACGGTAACAACAAAGAAAATATGCGATGTTTATGGAGATGTATTCAAGGTCAACAAGTGTCAACGTTGGTTCAGAAGGTTGCTGCTGGTGATTATGATCTCTCTGATAGGCCTCGAAGTGGACGACCAGTTGATTTGATAATGACACCCTAAAATCTTTAGTGTAAGCTGATCCAAAATTAAGTATACAAGAATTATCGAGAAGCCTTGGGTCCACATGGTCAACTATACAATGGCACACCTACACGAAACGGGAAAGGCATAGAGGCAAGGAATATGGGTACCGCATCAATTATCTGAGACCAACAAGAATATTCGTCGACCAATTTGCGCTTGATTGCTATCCAGATTTCGTAGAGGTCCATCTCTTAGCAGAATCGTTACCGGAGATGAAAAATGGATTCTTTATGATAACATAAAGCGTTCCAAGCAATGGCTTTCTGCAAATCAAACCGCAATATCAACCCCTAAATCTAGCTTATCACTTAGAAAGGTGTTACTGTGCATTTGGTGGGACTGTCGTGGCATAATTCACTTTGAGTTGTTGAAGCCTGGAGAAAGAGTTACTGCTGAGTTGTATTGTCAGCAATTACAACGGCTGTATTGTGTAAAACTGCAAATTGACAATGCCCGGACCCAGACAGCGAAACTCAGGAAAAAATCATGGCAATGGGAAGTTTCACCGGATATTGCTCCCTCTGACTATCATCTTTTCAGATGTCTGGAGCATTTTTTAAGAAATAAAACATTCACTTTTGTAGAAGATGTAACTTTACCTTGAGTCATATTTTGCTTCACGAACCTTG
>CM052113.1:4946136-4957117 GCA_028454245.1 Halictus quadricinctus | reverse complement strand
GCGGGGGTGTAGCGCACGTGTGGGGGTGGTACACAAGGTTGCACACGTGTACCGGCTAGGGTGGCGTGGCCTGCAGGATACGGTGGTCGACGTGCACGAAAGAGAAAAATTTCGGTGGCCCAGATGCGGCCGTTCGATCGAACTTTAACGTCGTTTGCAAGCGGGTTCCCTGGCCGCTTCGCCGCATTCTCACGTTCCATTGCGAAACTGTCGAAACTGTCGAATCGCGGACAAAGGGCGTATAATGCGAAAGTTAGAAACAGAGAGACGCGAGCGCGGTGCATGCGCGAAGAGGATGTGCAACGCTCGCGCGATACGGCATAACGGAAGTTCTTCGACCGTATAATATTCCACGTGCGAGTTGTCACTTCGCGACCGCATTTCAGTGACTAATGAGCGCTTTTGAAAGCACATTAGGTACTGTCAGATACACGCCGCGGCTATATGTAGTCGAATACTGCGAGGGGGATCCTGGATACATGTACGTATACGGCCAGCGAGGAGGCAACTCTCTGTGTTGCGGACTTATTATGCCTTACTATGCCCGATATATTATAAGCGTGCGCGACTACAGAAAAAGGAGGCAACACACTATCATCGTGTGTATCGCCGTCGTGTATCGAGGTTTGCTGTTCGAGAGAATTTATACACGCGTGTGTTGTTGCAGAACACCGCGCGACTCACTTCCGGAGGTCATTGTGCGGCTTTAAACAATGAGAAAAGTTCGGGTAAACATATGATCCGTCTGTCTTCGTTCAGGAAATGCGACGAATTTTGTACACCGCCCTGTATCATAAGTATGTGAGTATGAATCCAATGAAGTATGGTTGTGGTTTGCTTCAGCGTGTTCTTTCTCCAAGTTTTAATTCTGTGATGACGGTGAGTGGCTTTATTTTGTCTAAACTTTGTTAAAGTATGATCGTGAGCCATTTATTTTAGGATTAATTCGTCAATTTTTATGATAAATTCATCCTTGTAAACAAATCTGAAAATTCCCTTGTTGTTGAGAAAGGCGTAAAGAAGTACATTACTTTATTTTCAACCTCTGAATATGAATGCTTGCTATTAAATTGGTTAAACTTTGCCTCAGGAAACCAGAAATTTTTAACTATTTTTTATGCAGTCCTGTAGATTTTGGTGGAAAAATGCCGAAAATCAAAATTTTAATCCCAGGAGATCATTGGTTCAAGTGTTATACGTGTTAAAAGTTAAAGCAAATATATTAATTATTATGAGTCGAACATTAAATTTTAATGTTGTGACGTTTCTCGATACCATTAAAGAAATCAAGGGTATTCAAGCGTTCAAGTTTGAGTTAGCATCCTGTGCAAGCGTTGTTTACCATTCGCATTAAGCGAAGGTAATCAGCGCCGTCTGGAAGGTGTTAGTATCGAAGTTAAATACTGCGATATTACTTGAGCCGTATGTATAAGCTGGCACAACAGACGCAACAGTTAACAAGTCGTCTTGTTTGGTAGCCGTGAACGGTAGAATTGCACCGTCAACCGTACGGAATTGATTTTTCCTGCAAATAAAACTGTTGTTGTGTGTCAACTAGCAATCAGATGTCGAATAACGGGAAAAGGGCTGGTCGTTGTATGCACATACACGTACACGTAGACGGTGCTGTTAATAGTGAACGAAACAATTGTACACGGGTGGATATGTTTTCAGACGTCACATATAATTGTCAGATCGTTATTGTGGCAGCTGTGAACGGTTCATTGATGCGTGCTATTCTAATGTAGATTGTTTAATGGATTCGTGTGTGTTCTACGTGTCGCTGTGATCGCGTTTCCCTCCGAATATTACGGAAACGGCAAACAATCGACCAATTGTGTGCTATTAATCAAATCAAGTTCTGCTAAAATAAATTATCTCTTGGTGATAGTTAGGTTGACAGGAACTTGTAATATCATATACAGTGTTCAGGAAATTCGGAAATTCATAGTTTCAGAAATAAATTCGACCACGCTTGATGATTTCATTCTGGACAATAATTTTTAACTCGCGAGCAACGTACACAAACTGTTGGCGTTCAATTAGTTTATATATTTCAACAGGAAAAATCACAGTTGAAAGCGAAGGTTCGGTTTTGGGTCAAATTGATTAGAACTATTTATTGGATTTAGGAACTCGTGGAACCTTTGGTCAGAAATATTAATTTTATTTAGGAACTATTGGAACCTTCGGTTAGAACTATTTATTTTGTTTAGGAACTAATGGAACCTTTAATCGCCTCTATTTCGATTTCAAGTTGATTGCAGAGCAGTGGTAATTTATTTAATTTAAGAATGGTTGAGTGTTTTGTAATAAAAGTGTAAAATATATTTCTACAGGGGATTTTTTGACAATGGCGGTTTTACGCAGAACGAAAAATGTCTCGAAACGCTCACGGTTGTAAAGAATATTGGACAGGCAGTGAACGGCTCGGGGAAAATGTCGATTTTAGACGATGACTTATTTAGAATGTTTGTTGTTTGCTTTGGAAACTCGCGGAAAGGGGAACAAAAGATAAAGTACAGCGTGGTTTGTTTCTTTACTATGAAACAGCCTTTCGCTCCATGGTGAATCGAGACATTCTCGGAACGGGGATGGTGTATTCGGGATTTTTAAGAGAGACGGTTCGCGGCGTTCTCAGATCTTTGCAAGTTGCCTAGAAAAATCTTCGAATAACAACCTGTTCTGTGGAAGCGTGTCCTTCGGCCGCAACAAAGAAACTTTTTGCCTGCTACGACAATGCCAGGTTGAAAAAGGATTCCGTAAAAATGAAAAACATGCATAGAATGTTTCTAGGTTTCTATACGTACCGTGTTTCCATTAAAGCAAAGCGAAATAATTGGATCGTGGGAACTTTCAGCGAAAACTTCCGACGTACCTCAGCACGCACACCAGATTGCAAATGTATTCGTCGTTTGCAAAAATATGACAGAACATTAGAAGCAAATTATTACTGCCATTGAAATAATTGATCTGCTCCGGTGAACCGCGATGCGACAATAGTTTCCAAACTATTCTATAATATCGTATAATTCAGTGGTACATCGATTATTCAAACTAATCAAGAGAATCTGTATGTTCGACTAATAAAACAATTACGTTGTTACTATGCTAAACCATTATTAATTCATACAATACACTGTGCTGTACGTGAATATTTTAAGAATTAACTGTTTGCATGTAACATGTTCGGATAATAGAAAATTTAGATATCACAAATTTGGACAATCGAGATTGTATTAAAATATATATTAACAGTTTGACTGATAATCAACCTCGAAAGTTTAATACAATTAAAATAGTTTATTTACTGAAATAAAAATTTAAACGTTAAATCAAACTTATCGCGCTATGCCACACAGTATGCATTAGTGCAAAAATTTATTTTTAAATCTAAACAAATATTGTGAAGTCTTGATCTAAGCCGAACGGAGCTACACGATCTTAGTCAGTTCGCCTATTCCCTCCACTCAGGAGCCAAGAAACTTCTTTAAAACTTGTTTATTTTTCATTATAGTTTTATGGGACTTTCACCAACTTATTCATGACATTTTTTTATTAATATGAGGCTAAAGACGACATAACTTGAACTGTATTTAGTGGTTCAATTGACGGTATGTAGTGCGCTGTCCTTTTCTACGTTCGGGGCGGTAGACGCTGTCACAAGAAAATAGTAGCCCTACACGATCTATGTCACAGCACGGACCCGAGGATTGGGCTCAGATCAAGACTTTACTGTACTTTCATATTGTGGTACTCAAAGTGCTAAACATGAATTCCTAAATTTTATTTAACGCACGGGAATGGTGGGGGAATTAATTGAATGCACATAATATTTTAAAAAATACAAGAAGGAAACGTTTAATACATATTTACATGTGCGAACAGTGTACACAACGTTCCTGTTGAAATGAATATTAAGGTTAGAATAATGCAAGATTATAATTGTGCCACGTGCACAATGTTAAAGTAATTACGTAAATTGGACGCAAACAATAAACCTTCTTCATTAATACGCCAATAACAACGTATACCAAACGGAACAACGAGACCGAACGAATAATAATCAGAAAGCTTTTCTGTATTATTGTTCGAGATCGTGCCTCGACGCGTTTCTTCAGGAACCGATTGAATATCGTAGAAATTGATTGCGGACAATCACGACGAAAATTATAGAATCCGTATTTGAATCCTGCGCTCGAACACTTACAAAACTTACATGTTAACAATATCATTCGTTACAGCGTTATCGTTCCCTCTATGATAAACAAATGTTAATCGCGACGATCCGGTACACGTACACCATTACCATATACAGTTTAGAACCGAGTTACATCAACGGATTACTTTATCTTAACAGTTTACAACGAACGATCAACGAACTTTCGCGAAACGAGACTTTGACGGTTCGCTCGTGCGCGAGCCAATCAAACTAAACGAAATCCATCGTCGACAGTCGGACCGTATCCAGTATCGCGAATGCGTGCAGAGTATCCGAATTAACGGATTAACTTAAGTAAGTATCAAAAATATGAAAAGCTATATAAATTGGCATATTTCCGTTTTTTTTTTCTTTCGTTTGTATGTCGCTGGCGATCGCTACCGGCGAATCCCCGTGTGGATCACGTTTTAGAACCATTTTCGATCTTACCTCTAGACGTCGAGATCCAGCGACGGGCCAAGAGCATTTTCAAAAATATTCGAATGACAAATGTCAATTTTCAATTCATTTTTGTTGTTTTCGAATGCGAAATGTGTTTAGATAGTGTATTCGATGTCATCGCTAGACTGTAGATCTTTATGCGTTCATAGGACAGTGATTTCTCGATATATGTCGCACAGACCTGAATGATAAATGTCGCGGGATTATCCCCACTACCGTGGGGTATGCTCCGTGAGAAGTATAAACATAACACGGCTCGGGTATTCTCGTGGACGATACACGACGCTAGCAAGACCCGTGTTGTTGACATACAACGAGAATTCACTGTACTTATACGTTTTTCATATGCCAGAAAGCATGTATCGTAACGAACACTACAGACACCTCTACTCTGTCCTTACCATATTTTTGGATAAATTGAACTTGTTCTTCGTTTATATTATACATGCAGTCTAGTTATTACAAAATACTTCTGTTGAATGCATAAATTAGTTGACAAATAATTTGGTATTTGTTATTCGATCATATTATGGAGCGAGAAATATTTCTGTAATTTGTATTTAAGAGCTCAGAATTCAAAGCTCTATGGTTGAAATGTTCATCTTCTCACTAATAAACAGAATTCAGTGTGCTGGTAAGAAAGTTTTCTGCTAATACCATGGGAGCTTTTAATTTCCGCCAAATCCGAAAATCATATTCGTATTCGAAAGTTTGGGGGGGGGGGGGGAGAAATTGTAAAGTTCAGCCAAGTAATTTACTTTTAATTCGTAATAGATAAAAATAACAGAAGAATTCCCATAACAAGATTGAATACAAAATGGCAAGATATTAGTCAATCGGTTTACGTATTCGATACACATGTTCTGATTACAAAAGCATTCGAAGCTCCGCCCATCACTGGTCCAGATTAGCAGTCGCTTTGTTAATTATTGTGCTGTACGGCGGTGTGGCGAACTTTTTTTCAGGTTCGAGAACTAGTAAACTATTAAAGCGCGAGTAACACACGGAAAAGGTACGGTCGAAGAAAGAGTATTCGATTACAATGGTCGACGTAAGCCGCCGGCGGAACGCAGTGTACACACCGTCGTTCGAATTTCACGGTGAACACGGCGAAACGATACCTGCAAAACTCCAAACTTGTAACAACGAGCTTCTGGAAATCCAATTTTCAAGGAGAAATCGGGGAATGCTGGACAGAGCGTTTTTCCGACTGAATAAACACCCGAAACGCCGCACGTTTTGCTCCTTTACCTGTGCTTCTTTGTTTTTCTAATTTTTAATCGTAGGAGCGTAAGACGGAGAATTATGTGCAGGCTCGGTCAGCGGGAACTACTAATTAAAATAACTCAGTATCCGTTGGCTGTATCAAAAAACTTTTTAATGGATTGTACAGAATTTTAAAGATTGCGTCGAGTAAGTAAAACTTAATTTTTTTATACCTCATCTTCTCCGAGATATCCAACTGACCTTGAGTTTCTTCAAAGTCAATGCACCTTTTTGTAACACCATGTTGTTGCATGGTATCGATCCATGATGTGGTAACCTTGAGTTGACCTTGAAACGGTTATTTTGATATCTCAGAAAAAATGAGATATGAAAAAGTCAAACTGTACTCATTCGAAGCGTCCCTTAAAATGCTACAAAATGCAATAAAAAGTTTTTAGATACGACCAACAGAATCCATGTTATTTTAGGTAGCATACTGACTGAGACTGTATACTATTTATGACTAGACTGTGGATTTTTATGCGAATTAAAAATTTCTCTGTATCAATATTGCAGGCTATACAGAAATGTATTTCTTTGTTTAATCGTTTTAGAAAGTCGAACCCAATACAAGGGCATTTTCCAATACTTGAAACATGTCCATTCTTTTCAATTTCATTTACTCATTTTTGTCATGAATGAATAAAATTCGCAGTCTTTTCATGAGAGAATTGAATTGAACAGATTTAGTACAGCAACAAGATTGAAAGTGAAATTTTTGACTTACGAAGAATGATCCCGAATCCGGAAATTCAAAAAATTATGAAACTTTGGAGATATCTAGTGCATATGTAGGCTTACATTATGCGATTTTTGTTTGCCGTCCAAACTCACTTTAACACTAGTTTTACGGGACTCGTTAAATGACGGTTTCTAGTATTTCTAATTTACAATTATTAAGACTCTAAAGATACATCTATGAGGAATTGTTAAAAAATTGATTTCCTTAGGTATATGTTATTAAAAAGAAGTGGCTAAAAATTTGAGCAGCACGTTCTTGTTATTTTTATAAAGTAATGTAAAATAGTCACTTTTAGTGCTCCGTAAACCTAGTGTTAAAACTTGATGTTGACCCTTGAAAATACTTTATTTTTTATCTTTCGATTTTGCGTAATAACTTGCAAACTATAGGGGATAGGAGAAAATTTTTCAGACAAAAGTTGTGCTTTTTAACGAGGACAATCGCCTGGTAAAATATTCATCAATTCTTTATAAAATTAGAAAACAAAATCGAAAAATAGTAAAGCCCTCCATGTCCCTAAAATTTCATAATTCTTGGAGTTCGCGGGTTGAGGATTTTTTCGTTGGTATAAAGATCAAAAAAAGAAAATCCCACTTCCAAACGCAGAAAATTTTAATCTCGA
This sequence comes from Halictus quadricinctus, assembly GCA_028454245.1. NCBI lineage: Eukaryota > Metazoa > Arthropoda > Insecta > Hymenoptera > Halictidae > Halictus > Halictus quadricinctus. The sequence goes on along the minus strand of CM052113.1, from coordinate 4,949,824 downwards.
ATAAATATCCGCGACAAAGGTACAATAAAATCTACGGCTCCACTGAAGTTTTTATACGCTTCCGGTGTTTAATTCCGAGCTCACTGATGGCGAATTTTACTGCACGAATTAATAGCAAAACAGCTTAAGGTGCTAAGATAAGATTAACTGCGTGATGTACTGGAGAAACGATTGAAATCGAGGATATCACGGTTCTCTAAATCGTTAATGATAGTTGAACGTATGGTTTTACGCTTTTCTGACTGCTCTGAATGTTTATAGCGTTCGGCCAGCCTTTTGTGCGGACTATTAAGTTTATCACTTTTGGTGAAGCTAAAAGAAAGCACGGGAGAAAGTAAAATTCACTTCAACTGCAGCCGTTTTTGAAACGAACGCGTTAAAGTTGTCAGTGGTAATGATCTAGATAAGACGAACAGTTTCAGTGGAGACGTTAAATAATTTTAATTTATACCTTCTCGATCTATTTCTCAGTCTATTTACAAATTTTTTGATAGATTATTATTCACCTTAAAAAATTGACTCACGCTTCGTCCAGCTTCTCCCGAATGGACTTTGCAGGGAGGAGTTTGAGATTTTGCAAGAACCGATTCACTCGGCGTTGTTAACAAACACTGGCAGTGTAGCGCACACTGATGATTGCCTAACATGAAACAGCTCATTGTAACGTATCTTGTCATTAGATTGCGGATTTTCTGCAATTATGGCAAATATGCGTAGATGAAACACAAAATAGAACAGACATCAGATGAATTTAGTATTACTAGTACGCTATTTAGAATCCATTAAAATTATTAAGGGAAGGAATTAATTATTAAGTCCCCTCTCTTCTAATTGTTGGAGACAATTTTTATATTCCATACTAAAGACTAAAGGAATATAAGAGTACAGTGTTTGCTCGATATATGTCCAAAACACGGGTCTAGCTGGGGACATGTATCGGACAGGAGATACTATTCTTTGATCCACGCCGAAAGCAAAAAAGAATAGCGATTCTCTAGAGAAGAAAAGCGGTTCTAGGACTTTTATCTGCTAGGCATTTGGGACATATATAGAGTAAACACTCAAATTCTAAACACTGAAACTACCGGAAGCCTATTGATAGAATTTTCAATGCTGGTGCAATTCCTAAAGGAAGCTTTACAAATCTTCTATTACATAATAGTCTCAAGCAAAATTATTAGATTACGTCACTGGGGCGGACTTGTTTATGTCGACGGTATATAATACGTTGAGAGAGGTAAGACATCCCTGAGTAATTTTTGTGTTCTCGCGACAGGCGCAGACAATTTTGATTTTGCTGAGAAATCCGCAGTCTAATTAGCATACACCGAAAACGACGTTCAGCATAATGTAACAGGTTACATGGTACACTGAACCAAACAAACCTTGTACAATGCAATTCACTCGGTATTATTATTATTCTTATTGTGGTTCTTCGCTTAATCAGTACACCTACTTCCATTTTATTTCTATCAGACTTACGACGAACGAGTAGACTCGACATCGCGCGGTTGCTTTGATCGTCGGCGTCGACGAAATCAAACCGTAGCTACGCGGAAACAAAGACTTTTTCGAGGTTTAATCTACAAGAGAAATTATGAATAATAATATTGTGCGCGTCCTGTCGTTTGTTGCAAACGTACATCAAACCATAGAGGAAGGGGAACTTTGTTCGACGAGTACAAATTTGTTTGATCCCTCTTACACTGCTCGGATTCATTCGAAACCTTAATTTCTAGCTATACTTTTCCTCGTAGAAATATAACAATTAATCTAGTATCAACAAATTGCGTATGTTACAACCTAGTAATGCTTCTTATACCATAGATCATCCCATATTCAAACATTAGCATGTTCGAATGAAAATTTTGAAGAATAGCTTGGTTAGAATTTTATACGTTTTTTTTTTTTGTTTGATCGAACTGTTTTTGGTCGCCATCTCAAAAAACAATATTCAAGTAGTTGGATTCAATTTTAACCCTTTGCACAAAACTGACTCTCATGAGTCCTCCCTCCACTAATAAAAATAACTATGATGTAGTGTAAAATTGACTGTTTACGAGAAGTACCTTCAATGTTTCAAAAGATTGGTAAATGAAACACTGAATGCTATAAAAAGATCATTAATTATACAGTGTGGTCAATAACTGGCGGTACAAACGGAAAGCAGGTGATTCTACGTGAAAAAAATAAGTAGAAAATATAGAATCAAATTTTCTTATATGACGCTTTGTTTTCGAGAAAATTGACCTTGAAAATCCGCCACGTTCGCGTGCTATTTGTAAGTAGTAGAATTGTCCGGTCATGATCAGACGCGTCAAACGATTCCCGCTTCAATAGCACGCGCGTTCATCGAATTTTCAAACTCCATTTTCTCGAAAACAAAGCCTTCACATAAAAAAATTTTATTCTACATTTTCGACCTATTTTTCTATATACCTTTTCCGATTGTACCGCCAACTTCTGACCGCCCTGTATAGTTATAAAAATAGTCCTTCCGAGGTCTTCTTGAAATCCTCACCACGACTCGTTATTATACGAGAAGGTGTTAATAAATTTAATAATAATTATACGTTGAACATCCTATCGACAAAACGAAAAAGATTACGCGCAACGAACATTATTCTAGATCGGATAAAACGTTGGAATCCTGCGATCGAAGTAGCTTCGCGTGCAAAGGGTTAAATAAATTGTTCGTTTTTAAAGATTCCACGGATGCAGTTACCCTCTATGCAGTTTCGGTGCAGGGTTTGCATTTGATTTCGAGACCGATTGAGCATCGAGACTAGAATTGCAACGGTCGCTCGAACGGCACGCGAGGATTGACAGAAATATGTAAAAAGAACGGTGCATTTGACAAAAAACCGAACGAAGTGGCGCGTAAAAAACCGTTTCGTATATTTCCGTTATTTTCCGGGCGAAACAGGGACGATCGAGTCTCCCGGCACAGACGATTGGAACGCGGGAACAGTCTCTTACCAGTGGAACGATCTTGTATACAGTGAATCTCAAAAATAAAAGTAACTAAACCACAAGTTTGTTGAATTTCGCGGGTGCGCGGGGGTTGGTAGGGGGGTGGTCGCCCCACGTGAAAGGAGTTCCCGACAGCCTTTAGGGGAGAGAACGGCGTGGTTTTATGTACAATAGACCCCTACCGTGTTCGAATCCACGACACGGTGTCTTTCGCAAACCGACGGAGCCCCGGACAGCCACTGATTTTCATTATCCTGCGTCGGCCTGGCCTTTGTGGCGTCGTACTCCTGCGAATGTGTTTCCATGCTTCTTTTTTTGTATTACTTTATTTCTCTCTTACCCTCTCCCTCGCTCTCCGAGTTTTTGCTTCAACTCTGTAAATGTCCACCCCGGCACAAAAGAACGCGTCGACCTCCGCGCGCGAAACAATCGTCCGTTTCGGGATCACTCATCCTATCAAACATGATCGCCCCACACCGTCACCGTTTTTGCTCGGTCCACCGATGCCAGATAGGTGCCTTGAGGATGCCAGGACACCGCTGTCACCACCGCCCTGAAACAGACCATGCAACAGATCAATTAGGCTTCTCTGGTTCATGCATCACTCGGCGCTCGACGTGTTGCGCCAAACATGCGGAATACACGGAAGCTTTAAGCGATTTTTTGGTTAAACTTTGAGGGGGGCTCTTCGCGGGCTTAACTTCACCTTGGCAAC
>CM052113.1:4923792-4946036 GCA_028454245.1 Halictus quadricinctus | reverse complement strand
ATAAAATACTTTGGAAGTTAATATGAAACATAGATAAATCTGCGGGGTGAAAAAATTACCCAGTTAATTATTATGCGCGGCGACGCGCATCAACAGCAGAGAGATTTATGCTAATCTGATAGTGAACGAGGATATTGTATTGAATATCATAGAAATTATCCGTATCTAGGTAATAAAGATAAGGACGCAACGAAGCCGGCTATCCTTTCGTTTCGTGTAGACCGAAATTAAGGTAAATTATAAAGTGAAAAGGAACCCGTGGGCGACACTTCGGGTGCAGAAGCTACATCACTTTTATCGATTTATAGTTCGCCTAGAGTACCGTCGATCCGACGAGATAAGCGAGCGTCCATACATTCGCGATCTATATGCTGATGAATTTACGGTGTCTATTAAGTATTAATACAGATAAGTTACCTTCGAGGCAAACGAAACGTGCTAAACGGAACAGCAAGTTCTCTCTCTCTCTCTCTCTCTCTCTCTACGGGCCCGGAAGATCCCGGAAACCTGACATTTTCGCTTGCAAAACATTGTTAGGATTTCAGTAGGACTATAACAGCAGTTTACTACGTGAATGCAAAGAAACTTTGTTGGACTATTGTGAAGTTTGCCGCACGTGGAGATTGCCGTGTGATCCGACATTCCTGTGTGGTAAGGTGTTCTATAATATTTCCCAGTCGAGTCATTAGATGCTGTAATTTTAATGCTTGATACACTTTGGCTACTTTGGGAAATGACTAACATGAATTGTTACTGGCAGCAGCGTTTCATGATTCAAATGGTGTTACATGGTCTCATAATGGTTCTACAATATGTCATTTTTAATATGGTCTAAAGTATGCGCTGCGTTAAATGTGCAAGATGAACAACGTGATTTAATTACCTTGAATCACTCGTTCAATTTTTATTGCAAAAAATGTTAGAGGAAAACATCGCTTGATTAAAAAAAAAAAACGTAAATATTACGGTAAGCAGAAAATTTCATTTCAGGAGCATGTTTGTCCAAATTTTAATACATTATAGTTATATATTATATTGTATACTATAATATAATGTTATATGTTATTATAGAAGACGTTCTGTTGGTTTGGATCTCAATTATTATGAAAATTTTCCTGCAACGTTTCCCCATCATTTCCTGAAATTCCTCCATTTTTCCTACCCTTAAAAACAAATAAAATATTCAAGGTAAGCAAATTACGTCAGTATAGTGTCCTATAATAATTAGTATCATTTATTACACTTTCCTGATAAGTAAAGAAGATGTGAGCTAGTGGGAAAAATATTTGTAAGTAAGTATTACCTATACAGATACCATGGCTGCACCATGTATTTATTCATATGTTGTGGTAGACTGCAAATAAACAAAAATTAGGTAGAATGAAAACGATTTTAGTGGAAAGCGTTCATTAAGCTAAACATGTCCTCATAGTAATAAATAGGGAGGCTTATTAATTGTTAGGGGTGTGGATAGCAGAACAACGATTCATACATCATAGCTGAATTATTTGTTTATTGTTATTTTGTAATCGACCGAAAATAAATGAGGCTTACGCACAGGGAAATCAATTTTCGAAGGTTTCAGCTGGAAGCCAAATCCACCCCCTACTGCGATAGAAGGGTTTATCGAGTTTTATGGGATAGGTGAGAATTACAACGATTCATGTATCATAACTAAACCATTTATTTATCGATATTTTGTGATAGATTGTAACTGGATGCTTCACATATTACAATCCAGTCATTCGTTTACGAATCTTTCGTTACGTGCTGGGAACAAGCAAGGATTCCGTAGCAGGAAAGTTAAACGGACAGCAATAGGTAGATTTTTATATTAAAAAAAGCCCTATCTAAAGGTCCTCACTGCGAGGAGTAAATAATTTCTAATCAACCCTAAGTCCTGAAAGCAATTCTTTCCCCTGTAAAATCAACTTTTGTTATTTATTACTGTTACATATCACAGCTGGTTCCCTTCGCAACACATTGGATGCACTGCGTAGACACGACCGAAGATTTGTACTACTACTTCTGTTTACAACCCTGTGTTTACGTGTACCTCTCGTGTTTACAACCTCGAACTAATACATCTCCAACTCTGTGTCCAAAGCAGAGTCACCAGATTAAGACTTGTCTCCACACTCGATCTTCCCCTTCTACGACGCTCTCCCCCACGGTCCGGTCACGTGACACGTTTCGCTCCTGTCGTGCATGCGTCACGTGACTAATCTGGAACTGGCAGAGAGAGGGGGTAACTATTCTCCCTCAATTCTAGTCAATTCCCCTGATCTGGCGACTCTCGTCAGAAGCTCAATACAGTGTTTACACGATATATGTCCAAAACACGGGTCTAGCCAGGGACATATATCGGCCAGGAGACACTTTGATCCACGCCGAGCGTAGGAAAGAATAGTAGGGGATAGTTCCTGGACTTTTATCGGCTAGGCGTTTGGGACATATACAGAGTGAACACTGTAATATGATCATAAAATGGAGAGAGATGATAAAAGTTGATTTCACAGGAAAGGATTGCTTTTGGGACCAATGGTAATTAAACATTTTTTACTCCTCTCGGTGCGCACTATAAGGCCTAGAAGTATCGATCCTTTCTTTCATCGCCCTGTATAATATAGGTAATATTTCGGTAGTAAAATCAAAGCATCCGTTTGCGAATATTTCGTGGTGGACTGCAAACAAGCAAGAATCACGTAGCAGGAAAGAAATTTTCGGCGGTTTCATCTAGCAGCCAAGAGCACCCCCGCAGCTGTAGGTGGAGGGTCTCGTCGAGTTTCAGGAGAGGTTAGCTGGAAGCAACGAGGGTGAAGAAGAATGCAGGGGTTCGGACTGACATGTATATCCGTGGCAACCGGCGCGGCGTCTCCTGGCACGAGGGTAACCGGAATAGGAAAAACAGATAAAAGAGGCCGGAGCCCCCCTGGCATCGGCAACCGAAGACGCGACGAAGATAAATGACATAATATCGTGCCGGACCGGCCGATCATTGCCGTAGAAACGAAATCGAGTTAGGCGAAAGCACCGCCACGGGGCAATTGATCTCCGGCGATGCTTCGTTACGTTCGGCGACAATGAAATCGGTCTGATACTCATCAGGGGATGCCAAGGAGATTGGTTTCTTCTCGAGGACGTTCGTATCTCACCATGTCCGTGCATGTATACATACACGTCTATACGTCCCTTTCCCAGTTCCTCTCCCCCACCCCCGAACACCATCGAATCGGTATAACCTAATCTTTTCCACCTGACGTGTTTACGTTCGCCTTTTCGATCCTCATCCCTTCAGGCGAGAAGCAGCGCTGAATTTTCATTACCTTCTGAGCAGTTCAATCGGGGAATATTAACATGCACAGTTTAGAGCCTTCAAACCGGCGCCTATTGATTTCCTATGGACGTCTACGGGTAAACAGAAAGGGCAACCCGTAAAATATATACCGGTGCTTCGGAATATAAAGTACAGTCTGACACACAACTATTGGATCGTCCCGCGAGTAATGCGGTTTTTCTACCAGCCGAGCTTGAAATAATGGCACTCGTCACGAGCGCCGCTTATCTGCACCGTGTATGCAGCTACCTTTCGACTACGCTGTGGCTGAAGCTCGCGAGCTTATGTCAAATATCACCCTCATTGTATTTGCTAAAGTGTAAGCCGTTGTCCAATGGCTTATTTTCCAGCTGGGATGGTTGCAGAATTTGTCTAGATTTAAAAAGAAATTTTTTGGGCTGAGGTGTTCAGTGTGACAAATTCGTTCGGTCCAGTGTCGTAAATCTTGACTTATCAATTTGTGTTTTATTAAATGAATTACTTTGATTTTATCGAGTATTTTGCGTTGCTGGGATGGCCGTCAAAGTGTTGAAGAGCATTTACTCCGAAGTCACACCTAATCGGTACCTGAGCATTTATTCCGAAGTCAGACATCATTTGTAAGAAGCAAGTACAGTGAATTTACGATATATGTCAATGATACGGGTCCTGCCAGCGTCATGTATCGTCTAGGAGACATACGTTGAAGAAATTTTTAGTAGAAAATATGGTGGACATTTCCATTTGCAAATTTAATGAGCAGCTATGGTAAAATTACAGTAACAATTTTCTAGGAGAAAATATGTTGAGGTAAATTCTATGAATAAAAGATTTCTGGCATTTTACAGAGATTGGAGTGTTAAAAGATCGTTTATTGTTACCTGGAACGTGTGAACATCCCTCTACAGATGATTTTTGTTCCGGGATCCCTGAAATGTTCGTTGAAGACATTTTGCGAATTATTGCTGATCAAATGACAATAACAATGCCCGCCGAAAAATCCGGATCACTTATGAAATAACCCAGTACTACCAATCTCGTTAACAAAAGAGACATACAGATCATACAGAGTCTTCCCAATACACGTCTAACAAGATTTAATTGCCATTGATAGGTGCGAATTTTTTCAAAGAATATTGCAGAAAACATATGCCACCAATTGTACAAAAATTGTATTAAATATATGAAAGGTTAAAACAACTATTGCGATTCACTATAGTACAGACTTTAGTACACATTAATAGTACAACTGCAATAAATTGATATATAATAACTTAATTCAAGGAACAACGTAAATACAAAGTAAAGTTAGTCACGTCTAGACTGCAGTGTTTGTGCATGCATAGCAAAAATGAGTGAGTGTAATTTGAAACGGTGGAAAAATAAAATTTAAGAATATTAAAACATTGAAAAGATAACTAAAGTCCTAATTGATTCTTACATTTTGCAACTGAGAAGCTACAGGGACACTTGCTTCCTCCCTTAATAATTGTAATAAGTTGGAAATAATAGTATTGTTAAATTCCCGAAATGTTTATACGGTTTTACTCTTGATCCACTAATTTTTGTTACAAATGGCTGAAATCCGCAGTCTAGGCATGACTTAATCACCAACAGGACACGTCATAAATCTCGATTTCCCGGAGGGGTGACAGGAGTTAGCATTCAACCACTTGGAGGGTTAACGATCGTCGAAAGTCGAGCCGCGAATTTGAAATCTGGAGGGAAGTCCGCAATATTGCCAAGCTGTCGTCTGCTTTCAATAAGGTCATAGCCCTTTCCACTCGGAAAGAAGATAATGGCTCATCGGGAAAGGGAGAAAGTCTCTGCCGACAGGAAGTTACTTATAAGAATTAAATATTCCGGTATTGGTTAAGTCTTTAAACGAGTTAAGGCGGATTTATCGTCTCACGGCTGCAAGAAGACAGATCGATCCTCGCTTCTCTGCTTATTTTTAATCGAAAAAGAAATCCTTGGTATTAACTGAATCGCCGCGTGTCGCAATAAATCGGGGATAGTGTCACAATACTTGTAAACTCTTCGAATGTCTTTACAGACTTGTTTTTTTTTAATCCATTTCTACCAAAAATCATAACTTCTTTCGTGACTTGAGTGCTGGATGGATCTTAACAACACCTTAATTCTTAAATAACATGATTCTGAACTCAGTACACTTAAGAGCTTAACAACCTTCATTAAACCTAATTGGTTGTACTTAGATCTGTACTTTTGTGCGAACGTTATTATTAACAAGCTGAGTCCTTACTATAGTGTTACAGAAAATAAAGCTTGATTGTCAATTTCAGATTATTGACATGACCGTGAATTTATTAGAAAAATTTTGAACGCTAAAAATAATTTTGTTGACAACTGAATAATTTGAAAACTTTTCATCTTGAAACTATGAATTAAATGAACACTGTCCAAAGAATGACAATCACAAAAATATTTCTAGCCTAAGCACAGCCTTATTAAATAGTAGTAAAGGAATCATAGTAAGTGGGTACACGGTCACCGGCATAAGGGTGAACTAAGCCCTTATTTTCATCTCCCAGAAGAAATCCAATTAGTATTTTTAAAAAGCAACGTCGGAAACGGTAAATCCCTCTCGATTCCTTCGATATATAGAAATCGGTGGAATCTCGTTTTAAGAGCAACAGGTTCTACGCATTATACGCATCAACCACACATTTGTAGCAAGCACTAAGCAGCGAATCGCGTTTGCACGATGAAACGGGTTTCACAGTTGTAATAACTGTAACTGTACAGAAGCAACTGACTTCGTTTAGTTAAATCAGTTTGTTTTCTACGATCTAGCGATGACGTTTCCGATCCAGTCGATCCGCACCGTGCGCTATCCGCAAGTTGCACTCGATGCAACTGGATGCAACTGAACCGTGATTCCGTGATTTCCGCGGGGAAACTAAAAATAAAATTTCGTGGATGTTCATTAAAGTTTGCAACATCTGATTGGCACACCAGGAAGCTTACTATCAACTATTTTCCTAATCTTAAACGCAGTCAGATTCAATTAAATTTAATTAAAAGTCTTCTGCATTGATTGTAAGAAACGGGAGATGAACAAAAATCTCATTTCACTTTCGATAACTTTGATAAATGGAGATATACATCGATATTTTCAAAATCTTATCACCCTAATAAATTTTACCTACTCATGTTTGTGATAAATGAATAAAATCCGGAGTCTAAATATATCGCAGTAAAGAAAAGAAAATTTATATTTATTGTATACCTACATTCACTTTAATGTATGTTTATTTATTGTACGATTGATATTTAATGTTTTGTTTGAAATCTTCATCGCAAGTCCGACTCGCTGCTACACGGGAAATGGTAAATAAAATTGTTTAATTGTTTAGTTTCAAATGTAACCGCTTCTGTTTTATTTTTTAATTAGGCACGCACAGTTGCAATCTGCGGATTGTAACATGGTAATAATCTTTCGGAGGAAACGGCGTTGAAATGCGTTGAAATTCAATTGCGATCGAATCACGCACCCATCGAGCCTAATTGCTGTAATTTCGTGTATGATTCCCTTAACGCAAACCTAATCAAAAACTTCTGTGCCCCGGAGAGGTTCAAGGAAAACGTGTTTCATTGGTGAAAACAGTGTCATAAATTCGATAAAAATGGATTCTAGATCAACGATACACCGGTATGTAGGTATGCAGGTTCTGCTGGCAATGAAAGGAGCGATATTTCGATTGCTCGAGCGCACAATAAAATTTACTTTAGTTTTTCGAGAATTTATATACAACGTTTAGACATCGGCGAATTAATTAACGATTTTATAGCATCAGGAACATCTGCGTGTATAAACACATCGCGATTTTATGTTGCACGCGTAATTCGCGAAGTAATTGTTTCTATACGGGTACGTAATTCTTGCGTGCACATACACGATCAAACATTATTTTACTGTACAAGTGATTATGCGGTTTAGATGCGCGAATTGCTTATTTTGGTTTTACGAGCAGTCTTGTGCTTCTTGATACGAGAAATATACGGTGGCTTTTAGCCACGTGGAAAAATACCTAATGGTAAAATGGGATCAGATGTGACACGCGAGAAAAATAGTTCGAGCATTAAGAACGAGTGTGTGGCTGTTTAAACATTGCAAGATTGAATTTAATCAGATATTACGTAATTTTGATCAGAATGTGTGACTGAATAAAGAAGTTTATTGAATAATTTCCTGTGGAAGTGTCTTCATATTTTTGTGTGTCACTAATTTTATTAAATGTTGCTGAATATACAGGGTGCTCCAAGAATGTACTTCCTTGAAAAGGGTGATTCCTAAGGACATTTGGAATAACTTTTCCCTTTACCAAAATGTTTTCCGCGGCTTTGTTCCGGAGTTATTGATTAAAATCACGGACCAATCAGAGCGCGGCTATTGGCCGAGCCGGAGTCCGTCCGCTGTAACTGCGCTCCGATTGGTCCGTGTTTTTCGTTAATAACTTCTTAACGAATTCGCGGGGAACGTTTCCGTAAAGGGAAAAGTTATTTCAAATGACCTTGGGAATCACCCTTTACAAGGGTACACAACATTTTTGGGACAAGCTGTATACAAATACCGGTGTATGCAAATACAGCTTTTAGTCTTTCCAAATAATTGATCATTCGGTTCCATTAGTACCGACAATCCAAAATTTAACAAACAGCATCCTTCTATTAGAAATTGAACAGATTCAAGACTATGAGAAAAGAAGAATGTGTTTTGAACAGGTAGAAAAGCACAAATCGTTTCCACGTGTGTTCTAAAAACATTTTCGCACGCGTGGCACGGTGTTATCAGTGTCTATCGCAATTATAAAACATTGTGAGGATAATTGAACGCTGACACGTTCTAAGCAAATTGATTCCGACAGGCCTCGGCATCGAGCGGCGAGGGTAATAGGATTTTAAACGCGGTCTGCGCGGCGCGTGCAGGTTCTTCGACGGGCAGTTTGTTTTCCGCGGAAACATCATCAGGCGTAGATTCGCGCGCGAAAGCGGCCCCGTGTGTCGGGATGAGTTCGCAGAAATATACGGGTGCCTGGGTCACAGTGCGCCCTCGACTCTCGCACGTCACGATCATTAGGACGCGGTTATATTTCATCGGGCAGCGTAATAATAATCTTACGAAATTTATGAATACATCAACTAATTGCTGTTGTTGTGTTTACGATGTCTGTAAATATTTACTCGGCGCGGCCGTAAAACATCGCCGTAAATCGTTCCCCCGTCTCGCTACCGCCCATTTTAGCATCATCGGCAGCTCGCTTATTAGAGGCCCAGCGCCTCTAAATAAGAGAGCAATGAATGCAAAGACGATTCCCACATTCAGGCCACCGGTAGTACATTATATTGGTACAATTAGAACGACCCAGTAATCCCGGCCAACCCCGTGGTCCCGGCCACTCGTGCTTAATACGTAACCCAATATTAACTGTTGATCGTGAGTCTCGGGCCGGGGCAATCACGTGGCCTATAGTCGAAGGTGGTCCAGTTCTAGAAGTCACTGACTGTCGCCGCTGTCTTGTTGCACATCGTATGCACAGTCCCGATATCATAACTGTGCTAACAGAGTCACTAATTCGTAATGCAACCATTATTGGTAATTATTCGCCATTCCTCAACGATTCCAACGACCTTGCAATCCACTATGAAGGTTAATAGTTCCAAACAAATTCTCCCTGTTCATTAACAAATATTTTCTATATCGATACCATTTTTTTTTTTTAATTAATATGATGAACTTAGTCGTGTGCTAATACTAATACTGTGCTAATAATAGTGATTATTCGCAATAGGGAACTTTCGAAGCATCTCAATGACCATGAAATGCGTTGCCAAGATCACAATTGCTTAAAGGAATTCTTCAAAGGAATTCACATCATCAATATCCCATGTTCTACATACGAATACTAAGCCTACATTATAAAATACTAATGTAAAGTAGTCCCTGTCTTTCGGAGCCTACGCTACACAACACAGTTTAGGAAATCGCGACAGTGAACGAGAACATGCTACTCCGACCACGAATAAAATAATACTGCGATTTTAACCCTTTGCACTCGAAGCCATTTTAACTCTAGAACGAAATATTTCTTTCGACCTAGAATATTTCCCTTCTATATATATTTTTTCATGCTGTACATACGAAAATGGTGCAATTTACTTACAGAGTATTGAAATGTTTAGTCATTTATTAAATACAAACAAATTTAATAGTGTAAAAAATATTTTGAATAATGATACAGCAATTTTTAGTGGCGCCATTCGAGTGCTAAGGGTTAACCGCGTCGCTCCCACGGAGGTGTTACGGTCAGGTTATACTAGGCAGGTCAGACGCCGAGGGTCTATAAACAATAGATACAAAACCAAGGTAAACAAATTCTGGCGACAGAGGGACCGACCCTGTTTCCCGGAATTCCCTGTTTTCGTATCTAGTGTTTATTGGCCCACGGCGGAGCGGTGAAAATCGCAGTATTATTTTATTCGTGGTCGGAGTAACATCTCGTTCGCTGTCACAATTTCGTCAAGTGTGTTGTGTAGAGTTTAGTGATTGTTGTTCAATTATTCGCACGTATTCGCGTGAGTCAATAATTGTGTGCTGTGGATCCGACGGAGGAACAGACGATTCTGAAAAATTTGTAAGTACACTTTACATTAGTATTTTATAATGTAGGTTTAGTATTCGTACGTAGAACATTGGATACAAGGTTTTCTTTCATATTTTGCAACTTTAAATTTATGATAATTTGGTACAGGCCCAGCGACGAATGTTCCTTTAATATTAGATTTACAAAGCACTAAAAGTGACTATTTTACAAGAATAACAAGAACGTGTCTATCCACATTTTCAGCCATTTTTTAAATAGTATATAACCAAAAAAATAAATTTGGTGAATAATTCCTCATGGATACATCTTTACAATGTCAATAATTGTAAATTACAAATATTAGATCCCGTCATTTTGACTGGTCCCGTGAACCTAGTGTTAAATTTCGTTAGTCTCGAGGCACGCACACGATTATGTTCCGTCTCATCGACACGATCAGGTGCACTGTAGTAGTGGGCTTTTGTCTATACGTATAACTCCACGCAATCAAATTTTGCAGAAACTTTAACGGCTTATATCTTGATAACTATTTGTTTGCGACGTATGGTTCCTTTCAAACTTTTTCTTTTCTCGGTGTCGATGTAAAAAAAACTTTAACAACAATTTTCTATGTGAGGTATCAGAGGTGTAGATTCACCCCTGGGATGGATGACCATTACTTTTTATACACCCTGTACGTTTGTGTTTGTTCGAGGTTAGTTTATCTAGGTGCTGTGTTAATGGTGTCATTTGGTAGGATATTAAAAAAAAAAAACAAGTTGTCATAAACATAAGAAACCGAACGCAGGGAATATTCCAGCGAATGTGAAAAGTGTTAAGCACTCTTTAATCTTTTTAAAGCTCGATTACATCGAGATTTGATTGAACGAAACGACTGGAATTCCACCTAGAACGATGATGGATAGTGCTCCGATTATGTTTAGTGCGTTCTATTCGTGGCGGAAATAATCTCATTCTGGGCAATAATGATAATCTGTAGTGATGTACCGCGTTTTATAGGAGGCTTATCTATCGAACGGGTATGTAATTAGTTTTTATTACCGGTATTTATAGCAGTCGCGACGATAATATGTATACAGATGTTCGCGTTTCTTATTTCGTGGAGGGCTCACCTGATAGGTATCCCTTCGCTATGAAACCGCCAGTGATTTCTAATACACTATATTTACTATTAGTTTTCCCTTCGTTATCTTGATTACTGGGCTTCGGTAATATCGTCGATCGGATGTTACTTTTATTGCTCGCGACTGTTGCTGCATCATGCAAACGATCTCAACTCGATTTCCATGCCGGAAATTCCGGACCCCGAGACAATTACTCGCGGAGCTAAGCTTGTGCAACGAGGAGTCGGGCGTTCTCGATCGTAATCTCGAACTTCTGATACAACAAATTTTTTAAGCAATTCGACGATGTTTCAAAACATCGCGAACCCTTCGGAAGGTTTTCAAACGACTTCTCTCCATGCACAAGAAACAGGAATTTTATAAAACCGCGGCAGGCAACGATACTTTTTCAAAGGTATTTAAACTGAAAATACTGTCATAAAACTGCTCATTCCGCTTCGAGTGCTCGAACGCTATCATTCGGTATTATATTTTATGCAATAATAATAGCTAACAGGTATTCAAAAAATTGAATCAAAGCACAAGTTCTATGGTACATTTACTTTTACGTAGCCTAGTTTATTACACAATAATCAGTTATTATTACGTTCATTTCATTACTCGTATGAAATATTATTACGTATCAGCACCATCGTGAGGCGTTCCCCGGCCCCGCGCTTTATATGGCTACGCGTTGAATTTTGATGGCGTAATTGAAGGCTTTGCAACGAATCAGGTCAGAAAAATTATATAATAATACTCTACCTATATAATACGTCGTCCTATATAATACGTAATAATGTGTTTATAATAAATAATTTAGTTAGAAGTGTTTCTTTTTTGGCTCGAACAATTTTTGAACTCGGCCTCCCAAAAGTTTACGTCGGCCATTTTATTTATACTACGTTCTGCATCGCGTGACAAGCGGAAACGTTTAAGATACTACTCTCGATTTGTAAGCAAGCTTTTTTTAATAGCTACTAGCGCGCCATAACAATTAGTCATCTCCGTTTCAACAAACTTTAACAGCGTCGTGTATTAGCATATTTCAGATTTAAAATCGCATTTACATATTCCGTATCGAACTATAAATTACAAAATATTATTTTCATATTTAATTACGAAACTTTCGAGCCAACGGTGGTTACTATCGAAGAGCGATAAAATAGCCTTTTGCCGAGGAATGCGTGCACGATTTTTTCGAGAGAAATTATTGTAATGGTCGGATCGATTACACGGATCCCTGGGTGTAAATCTTTTATTTTTCCCGTGATCTTGCACCGGCGCGTATCGAATTGTCTGAACTCTCTGCACTTGTTGAACTCGCTGAACTCTCCGGTCTCGAAGACCAGAGGACCTTCCTCTTATTGGAGCTCCTTATAGGATCGTCTTTTGTCATACTCTTCCGCGAACGTAGTCGAGACTCTCGAGATTTCTCGAATTCTCGTTCTCGATCACTCGTTCCACAATCCCTTCGCAGATTCGACCGACCACGAGATTTCCGGTATTTATAAACCCATTTTGAAATGCAAAATTATCAATACTCCTAAACGATCCTCAAATTGATCCACGAAGTTTTCGTACAGAACGGCGAAATTTATTCAGCTTCTTCGATCATCTCTTGAATTTCGTGCACTTGGAGTCTCACTTTAATCGTCTACAATATTCCATTATGTTAAAAAATCAATAAAATTAGATTCGACGACAACATCCCGTTGTTTTAATTTCTATTTGTTTCGTAGAAATTACAAAATCATCACGTGTTCAAATTTAAAACTTAAACACTGTATTGGTTTAAACTGCTGAAAATCCAGCATTGAACTGTCGTGATATTTCTTGCAAATTATAAAAGCATCGAGTGCATGAATAAAAACACGGATATAAAGGAAAATATACAGTTTGAACGGTTTTAAAGTACTAAAAATTCAGATTGTATCGTTGTGCTATTTTCTAGAAAAATTTATCAAAAAAGAGACAAGTGAAAAATTGGAGACAATTATTTATCGATCCTGAAACTGCAGATTCATTTGACAGAAAAATTTCAATCTCAATAAAAAGGGTACCGTAAAAACAATATTGCAAAAAACTCGAAAAAAATTTGTATTCATTTTTATGAAAAGAAGTGTAATAAATAAGGTGTCCAAGACCGTAGCTCACTGCCTAATAATTATGTATGCAATAAGTCATTTGAGAGAGTAAAATTGTATAAGTGATTCAAAGAAACTTTTTATATACTTTCTCATAAAAAGTAGAATAATGAAAGAAAAAAGTCGACAAAATTGTACAAACAATTCCATGAAACTGTGTACGCTTTTTTCTCGCGAGAAGAGCTATAATGAAAGAAGTGTCAAGCTAGTGGTTCCCAACCGAACAATAACGCAGTTATTATTAAGTGGAAGTCCTGCTAACAAGTACTCCACGTCCACAAGCACTACGAATTCCAGAGAGAAACCCGTCGCAATCGTTGCAACACCATCAATCAAAAGAACAACGCCGAGCCCCGACACAATTTATTTGCGACTCGGTATGTCAAACATTTAAAACAGGAAACAATGTCTGCGAACTATAACGGAACACGCATTTCCTACGTGACGCAGTATCGGTGCTTGTTTCTGAACTTCTCTAACGGTAACTTCAATCTTCCGATCGAATGAAGAAGTGACTGGTGGTATGTATCCGAGGATGAAGCATCAAAGCGTTTAGCAAAAACTGACTGCAGAAAGATTGGTCTCAACTGCTGTTACTATTCATTGTCCGGTGAAAGAACCGGAGAAAAAGTATTCGATGTCGCCGGCGAACGTGACTGCGTACGAAACGTGAGTTGCTTCGACGGATAAATATTTTATGTTGCGAAAGACACGCATTAATGGAAAATAATGGCGATAAGGATTGGTAATCTTCCTTTCCGGAGAACGCTAAAATCGATGCTGAACGACCATCGATAGATCAATATTTCTTCGCGCGTTTGTGACATAAAATTAGTAGAAGAAACACGAAACGGTTAAAATGCCAGAAGAATTTCACACTGAGACTACTAGACGAGTCAAAATAACTTACTTTAGATTTATTCTTTTAGAATTATTTCAATTGTACAAATGTTCTTATGAGAAGTTTTTGTCCACTTCCTTATTCAGTGAGTTATTGCAATAAATACCTTAGGAGATCTGGGCGCATTTAACTATGTCATTATTATGTGTTTAGTACTTGGTAATTTAAACGTCGAGGGTACTACTTTAGAATTATTAAAATTCTGAAAAACAATATGTCTAATAAAATATTTCGAATATTTTTATTATTTTTAATATTTAGAACATTCTTAATTTGTCAATATTGCTAATATTTGTAATATTCCTAATATTTGTAATACTGTGAATATTTCGAATATTTCAAATATTTTAAATATCTCTAATATTCCTAATATCTTGAATTTTTGTATATTGAAAATATTTAAAATTTTTCAATGTTCCTAATATTTGTAATATTGTGAATATTTCGAATTTTTTAAATATTCCCAACATTTTTAATACGTCAAGATTTTTCCGATTGACATTACCATACGGAGAATAAACAGTATGGTTTTCCGGCTTTGTTACGTGTAGAAAGTCGTTGTTGCGGATCACTTCATCGATCACAGAGAATCTTCCAAGTGCGAAGAATATATTTTACGAGTTATTTAGTGACCCTAAACGCAGTTGATAGATCTTTCCGGATGGTCTGTTCTCGATAGGTTCATAGTTCTTCATAGACTTAGCTCAATGCAACCACCTACTCCGTTTCTTCATGGTGGCTATAAACTGTACAGGCATGAAGACTCGAAATATGCCACTATTAAACGTGACGATAATTTTCCGGAAGTTTTATTCGTTTTTCATGGTGGGCTCCTAATACGACTCCATTGTTCCAATTATTACGAGACTCTCCTCGTTTCCAATAAAAAGTACTTCCTTTCTTTTTACTCATCATAATCCTACTAATCTTAATCCTTCTCGAATGACTAAGTGCAAATTTTTTTTTAGAAAAGTATAAGCTTGGAGAGGAAAAACCTTTTAGGAGGTATAAAAGTTTACGACCTTCTTGTTTCTGAATGTAACATAGAACATTTTTGTTTGATCAAATTAAGCGTCGTGTACGGTGGACAATTGTCATCTTCATTTTACCAACATTTTATGGAAACATATCAATGCACACACACAATTAGTGTAGCCTGAAATGAATGAGTTCTTACGTTGCCTTTTTGTATAAACCTTCAAACATTCTTTGTGTGAAAATTATTTCAATATGTTACGTTTTTTTCCGACACAATTAAATTTTAATCTATTTATTTAAAATGTACTGCCATGAGAATACGTAATTGTTGAATTATCGTATAAATGAGGAACAGAATTTATTGTGCAGCTATTTTTGAAAAGTGCACGAGGGTTCAACAAAAATCATGGTTCCTGCCTATTTTTCATGCTTTTCAAACATTTAGAAAACAGAAATAATACACACACTTCCTATTACTAAATACTATAATATTTAAAACATGATGTATTCTTATTTAAATCACGAGACCATTCTTCACATGACTTCATTTAGAATTAAAGTGCGAAGGGAAAATGCAAGAATTTATAGTGCAACTATTTTTAAGGACTGTGCGAGAGTTAAAAAAAAAATGACGAGACCTGTCTATTTCCCACGCTCCCCAACGACAAAATTCTAAAAAGAGAATAATACAAAATTCCTGTTTCTAAATACCATAAAACATTAGATTCCCCTCTGCTTTGCAACTGGATACATTCATTTAAAGTACGACGCCCCAAACGCTGCAAGTCGTCGAATTAAAGTGTAGATAAAAAAATCGGAGAATTTATCGCGCAACTAGTATGTGCGAGGGTCATGCAAGGAGCCGTGTATTGTGCATTTTACGTTTCGGATCGGCGAGCGCGTGCTCGAAAGTGTCAGGAAAGTGTTTTTCGCGTTCGTGCCGGTGAAAACACGGGAGCCGAGCGGTGCCCCGTGAAATATATTAATCGAACTACTTCCTTGGGGGTTCAGTCATACACCCCGAAGGATCCGCGGCAAAGTCGTTCGCTCGTAAAGTACAAGACAAAATCGCCATAAATGCGTGCGTGACTGAAATATGGCGTAGTAATATTTATGAGATGCTGTTACCTGTCAGTTACCGGCTGAAAAGAATAATAACCGGCTCGGTTACCACGCCTCGCCACGCATTTATTTATTAATAACAAGTTACACAAATCAAAGTATCGCTGCCTTCGCGAATGATAGCTTTTATTCGTGGCGTGCACGTGGGAAAATCTTTTGTGGGCTCGAAATACGTTTGTTCACCTGTTCCGCATTCTGTATTGCTGAGGACGGTAACTAGCTGTGCCAGTGATAACTGGTAGAAATAAATAATTTATTCCAAAATTAATTCGAAAATAAATAAATTAATCATTTCCTGGCGGAAATAAAAATTTTATTTTATATTTACGGCGGATTTTCTCATGTAGGTATGTTTTTTAAGAGAACGGTTCACTTGAGATCCATGGTTCCTGTGAGACTTTTGTTCCTCGCGATGAATACTATGCGATGCAGCAATAAAATAATTTGACCTTGAAGAAAAGGGTCAAGGTCAATGTTACCGTCCACTTTTTTAAACAGATCTCCATCGATTCAGAGGCGCAGAAACACTTATTTTTGTTAGTTTAGAAACACTTATTTCTATTAGTGTTAGATTAGTTCCGACATGTGTTAGTAAATGGAAAAAACTGATTGTCTAATACATTAGCTTATTTGTCAAAAAGAGGCAACGCCGATGCCCGTGGCCACCGGTCGCGACCAATTAAATTTTTATCATATCGATCGGCGTCGTCAGACAAATTAAGGAACAATGAGACTCGCCAAGATTTAAAATGCAAATATCAATTTGATACCGTTAATTAGCTCCCGCAGGAGGGACTGGATAAACCGCGGATGCTCTTATTACTATCCAAAGTACTAGCTGTCAGTTTATTATCCGGAATAATATTTTAATGCACAGGCTAATCTGCTATAACAATCGTGCCTCCCTTTGCTCTGAAAGCCTTTTCATGAAAATGCACGAACGCAGTTGAATCGTTCATTTTATCAAGTACTAAATTAAATATAATCACAGCTTAATCATACTGATAATACTAAAACGAGAAACGATGCCTTCCGAGCCTGCAGATAACATTTTTGCGTATCGCAAATTCTATTTAAACAACAACACGTTTCGCGAATTAATTACCGGATTTCGTGATTTTTCTCAGTGAACACAAATTTTTGCGACAATATTTCAATTTACACTTCTAATGGTGCGTTCATTTAATGAGAATTCGAGGCGAGTGTCGGGGGTGCAAATTAATTGGAAATAATGTCGACGTTACATTCCTCTGTGGAATTTACGAGCGAGGTTGTCAAACTGCAGAGACACAACAGAGCAGGATAACCATAAGCAGATTAATATTATAACGTTATGAAATTATTGTGTTAGTTGAGAGATAATCCTTGTGGAAAGAATGCAAGCATTTCCTTAATAAATTTGTCCGACACGCGGCAAAAGCAAGCGAATTATGCAAAGGTAAGTGAAACAATTTCAACCGAATGAACTAACAATACGCGTTATCAACGGTTGCGAAGACGCGAAGCACTATGCGAGTTGACTTTTGATAACAGAACACGGATGCGATGTTAACGGTAGCGTGGTATACAATTACAGCCGGCTATGGTCGCGTCAATTTAAAAGTACAGAGACAGAGAACAATAAAGACGGTAACGTTATTTAGTCGCTAATGCATGCGACAGTTTGCAGTTACGCAGAAGCGAATGTCATTTAAATTGCAGAGCCCGTGCGAATAAATTCCGCAATTTTATTAGCCTCCTTTTAGATGAATTTGTAATTGAAATATTTAAATGTAAAAACGTTGAGATCAGTTTAGAACTAATAGTATTATCTATACGTTTGTACGAAATTTTGTCAGCCGGTGAAATTGTTGCTTCCCATGTTGCGATTTTTCTGCTACAATCTATGAAAATGGGAATTTGCATAATGATCCGTAGACTAATTACGACCGGTGTTCCGTTAAAACGGTTTAGTATAGCGGTTCGGTTATATAGACATCAAGGGATATCGTTACCGACGTCAATTTAACCAATTTGATACACAACGTTGCAATAAATATTGCATAATATTCTTCGTTTGTATTAGAATTGAAGGAACGCTATCGACGCTTGTACTAAAATGTAACATAGATAAGCAGCTTGAGAAGTTCAGTTAATTAGAATTGTTCGAAACAATGAGACTCGAGGATACATTGTACACGGTATATTACTGTAATTGGCTGCTTCTGATTAATCTACTTTATTAAGATCGCTGTCTTGGAGCGCACGCTAATGTACTTATTTATAAAATAGCAACGTACGCGATTTATCTCATATCTTTAATGAATTTTTCCATGGAACGATACTTGTACAGCATATTTGTTAGAGACTGTGGATTCTTATGCAAAATTGTATTATTCGCAAGATGCAGGAGTTACAATTATTTTATTTTTTTTTTTTTTTGTCACACTGACTGTCCCACGATCAGTTTCACATTTTTTATTTTATAATTATTTAAATTACAATGGTGCTTCCGTTAGAAATTATTAAATCAATTTTTACGTTCAAGCGTACATTGTTATAAAAATCTAACTATAATAACTATAAAGAAATCTAACTAAATTCATTAGTGTAATTTTTACAAAACAACGTGTACAAGTCCCACTTTGTGCTCGGTACGGTTAGCGTTAATAGTTCTGAGTTGAGAACTGTACAACATGATTTTAAAACTTTTTTAATATTCTCAGTTTTATATTGTACCTATTCGTTTTTATTATAAATGCAGAAAGATTCTAGTTATAAAACATTCTACATGCGCGTTAAATAAATTCTTCGAACGGGGGAAGAAAAATATTTCTCTCGTAGATGTATTTTTACACGAACGCATAGCAAATGAGGAGGTAAAATGTTTACGAAGTTCCGGTAAACTTTTCGGCAGTATCAATACGCCCTCATTTCTAACGAAGCGGAACGCACACGAATGAAATTCGTTTATATTCAACGTCGAATGTCTTTCATGTTTTACCCGGATACTTTAAATGATACACGAGTTATTTTATGTAATTAATAGTGCGCTCGCGCGAACAAATATTCATTTGCGATAACGCTGCAAGTTACTTTAACACGAAACCTACCGAGCCTTAAAAGTAACTGAAACATGTTGTCTTATAAAAATGACGAGATTGAATTTATTTGGATTTTGTGCGGTTCGTATTATAATACATGCTCTACTAAATATGCGTATTTAATCATTTCCCACGAAAGCATTTTATTATATTTTTTAATCACCTTCCACAATTTCGCGGAGTGTACGATACAAATCCCACTTTTGGTAAAATTTAACAGATAAATATGAAATTGCTTTCGAAAAGCTGAGCATGTGAATAGATCAAAAGTGATTACTGGATCGTGCGTGCGAGATGGTGAAATGGAAGATTTAATGCACTTGATGTGTGCAGTTAATAAATTGCCAGTATTCTAAAAAAGATGTTTACATGTTTTGAATCCGAAGAAGAATCATTGAACGGAATACATAATTTTTATTTTAATTGTATCTATTAAATGTTTGTGACTACAGTGTTTACTCGATATATGTCCATAACACGGGTCTAGCCAGGGACATATATCGGATGGAAGATACTATTCTTTGATACATTGCCGAACGTAGAAAAGGTCAAGGAAGCTTCTTAACCCCTCATGGGGTATACCCCGCAGAAGTGGGGATAGATCTAGGACTTTTACTGGCTAGATATTTGGGACATATATCGAGTAAAGACTGTACACTGCCAACTTTTATGCAAAGTGACGTTATTTGTCATGAGTATCTATTTATGCATTTATGACAATGATCAGACACTTAGAATATAGTATACTTTGCTTAGAAATCCGCAGTCCAATAACCCTCGCACTCCTGCGAGTTCCAGGCCTATGCCGGAGTCATTTCTGACCCACGCCGGTATTTCACTACAATTTTCTTTCGATATAAGGCGATGGCTCGGGGCTGGCTTTCGTCGTATTTCGGATGGAGAAGAAGAATAGGGGGTAGCGATTTCCTTATTTCGAAATAAAAATCATCGCCTTATATCGGAATAAAATCGTGTGTACATATTGACGGTCGTTCGCATAGCATACGGAGGGATAATGAGTATCAATTATGAATACGTCAATCACGAATAGACTGCGGATTTTTATATCCAAAATGAAAACACTAGTTATCAATGTCTACGACCGGGAGTCAAATAAAAATTTCATTCTTCCTTTCCCAATGTTGCCAACATAACCTCACTTCTCCGCGAAGCGTTAGAGAAATAGACAAGGAAATAAGAACGTGTGAGCGTTAAGAAAACAGCGTTTCGTCTCGACACAGTCGGTTTCCCATGACTTATAAACATCGCGAGGCACCGTCTCGCATAATCGACCAGGTATTACGATTCCTCCGGTAACAACCTAACATCCATCGGATAGGTTAGATTCGGATAAGCGGGATCCCGGGTGTAACCGAGGCGCAGTACACGGCGCCAAACAAATAAGAAGAAGATCACGCACTATAATCTGTTAACGCCGGCGACTAACCCGCCGTTACACATCCATTCCATCAGTTTGCATTATAGGATTTCACGAAACGACCGAATCTCACGCTTTATCCGTGATGGATGTGGATACGTGTATCAGGCTTTCGAGAGCGAGCATTAAATACGAAATCGCGCGGCTCGCTCTTTCTGTTGGGGTGTGCGCTTGTCCGTGTATATTGCCTATGTGCTACGATGTAGTATGCTAGCGCAGGAGCATGACAGAGGCCGGGGCACCGATACCATTGGAAAAAGAGGGCGAAAGGGCGAGGCGCTTGTTAAGTTAGTCCCGGGGATTCCTGAGTGCGCGCGTACACGCCGCTGCAACGTACGAATTACACGATCCCAGAGAGGAGAGAGAGAGAGAGAGAGCTTGTGCACCGATGATCACAAGAAGTCGAAGGGGAACGACAGAGAATGAAGGTGATGAGGACGACTAGGAGAGATGACGACGAAAGATGACGGCCGGCCACGAGAGCCTGCCTGGTAACGCTCCGCAACGCTCCGCAACGCTCTGCAACGCTCTGTAACGCTCTGCAAAGGATCTCTGCCAAGGCTCTGCTAGCCCCTGTTAGGCTCTGGTTCGACTGCCATCGGTCTGCCATGCTCTCTGCGTTTCTCTCTCTCTCGGTGAAAGTAATAACAGTGAAACGTGCGCATACACGCGGCGAAATCACGCACGCAGACCAGCTCACCGGACCAGCTTACCGGACCAGCTTTTACGTGACCGGTGCTTAAGCTATTTTTCGATACGACCGGTACTTAGGTGCACGCCGGACTACAACCGCCCGCTGGGCTCTCCCATAGAAACCACCACCGAAGATCTCCCGCGTCCTTGGGAAACTCGAGGAGGCCGAGGACGACGAAGTGGCCCCCGTCGTATCTCCGTCAAACGGACAGGGAGGAGAACGAAGTATGGATAATTGTAGAACGGACCGACCAGAGAGAGACCCGTGGCATCACACGCAGCGCCGCCATGGTGGTTGATTTTTCGAGAAACTGGGACGAAAATTAGCATGACTTGAAAATTTAACTCATTCCCGTAGTCGAGCTTCATAGATTGATGCGTCGGTCTTGTTCAGTAATGATTTAAGATCACTAAGAATTCTAGGTCCACGAATTTCAACACAAAATATTAAAAAAAATGTTTAATCCACAAAAAGTCAAGGTCACCTTGAGTTTCTAAATGTCAATATGACTGACATTTGTTGATCTTATAATGTTGTGGCCGATGTCGAAACGAATCCAACGACCTAAATTACTATACAAATATATTGTTTAATCCACAAGAAATCAAGGTCACCTTGAGTTTCTAAATGTCAATATGACTGACATTTGTCGACTTTATGACATTGTACCGATATCGAAACGAATCTAACGACCTAAATTACTATACTAATATACTGTTTAATCCACAGAAAATCAAGGTCACCTTGAGTTTGTAAATGTCAATATGACTGACATTTGTCGACTTCATGACATTGTACCGATATCGAAACGAATCTAACGACCTAAATTACTA
>CM052113.1:4906600-4923692 GCA_028454245.1 Halictus quadricinctus | reverse complement strand
ACGGCCCAAATTACTATAACCTTAAACTTTCAATTAGTGCTGAAATCTTAATGAACAGCTGGATCCGACGCGGGGACCACTGTGCGACGTCAGGATCTCAGTGGAAACGATCAACGCGTGCCCATCTCGGACACTAGATCGCTTTTCAGGGCTCTCTGTGTTCCTCTTCCTGTGCGTCGGTGTTTTAGGATTTTTCCTTTTTTAGGTGGGAGATTAGGGAAGGAAAAAGGGTCATTGAGGAAATTATTATTTTCTCTTTGCATCTACATATTGGGTTGGACACTTGGTTTGCATGAGAATATAGAATTGATAAAGAATAGAAAGAGGATCGTATATGGACAAATTTGTCGTACAGCGTTCGATGGACTCAGATATTTAGAGATTTTAATAAAATTCAGCAAATTGCAATTTTTGAAGTTCGGAACCATTATCTCTTAATGCGGGAACGGAAAGAAATTATTTTCTTTGTCAGGTTCGAGTTTGACTTGATTAATCACCTTTTAAAAAAAATTTGCGATAACTAATTTGAAGACGAGTAGATTTATAGGAATAAAATCTATGTTAGCAGCTTCTATTGAATTTTTAAAAAAGAAACTGTGAAAAACTGTATTCTCCTTCTGAAAAGTAATTAATGAATTTTCCAGAGGGTGGTTGAAAGATTTCAGTTCCGAATTGCGATTAATTATAAGAGTCACGAATTAACTTGTAGATCTAGTACAATTTTTAGTTTACTTCACAAGACAGTTCCTGGCTTGGAGTAGAATTTCTTTGTGCTCAACAATTTTATATACGATTTATATGATTAATAGACTGCGGATCTTTATGCAAACCTTTCCAAGTCAATTGTAGGAAGACACTAAACGAAAATACATTTCTAGTTTTGATAATTTCAAGAAGTTGAAATTAATATAACAAAATTCTTCTTTTTAATGTTTTTACAGTTTTCTTTTTTCATTTTGGCCACAAATGCATTAAATCCGCAGCCTGGTGGTAAATTACGCGAGTCAATGTAAATTCCCTTTTTTGACACAGACCATGATTGACAACAACGTAGTTCTGTTCAGAGTAACAAAATTGGTCGAAATGAAAGGGGTTAAAAACACATTTCTCCCACGTCCATCTCAGTTGAAACGGGGCCAGGCAGCAGGAGAAGTCGAACGAGTTGCCGTATAAACTTTCGATATCGCGATGCATCGTATATGCATAATGCGAGTGTATGAAAATATTATGTACACCCGGTTTACGTGGAACGGTCTTGTGTGTCCGTAGATATACGGTTCGCTCGGACGCGAAGAATCGGGTCACGGCGAAATATTTTTCTGGACGTTTCCCGTGTCCTTGCTTTGGCAAAGTGCATGATTGGGGCGCATGCGTCCAGGATTGCGGCGCACCAAAGGACACTTGGCAAAGTATTTGTGTCAGCGGGGTATGCGAAGCACACTCGAAACTTGTTCCTTTCGGAATTTTTCTCCGGAGAAACCATTAAACTTTTCTTTAAAGCGATCGCCTTGTTTAAAGGGACTAAACAGAAAATTCCGTTGTCCTTGCTTTTGGCAAAGCACGGCGATCGGGGCGCGCATGCGTCCACGACGAGGTGCGGAGGATCCAAACGATTCGAGGGACACTTGGGTAAAGTCTTCATATCGGCACACGGTATGCAAAGCACTCGAAGGTGCCTGCCGGAATTGCGAGCGCTTTGGCGGTTACGCGAACGAGATTAGCGATCATCCAACTCGAGTGGATTGGTCTTTATCGCGGGCAATGATTAGGGAGAAAATTAAGGGCGGCTGACAGGATGCCCAGCGTGGTTTAATAACACGCGATAGAGTGATCCCCGCCGGAATGACTTTTAATTTCATGTTAACGCGGTTTTAATACCCACTTATTTAGTAGCGAACGGGGCCCGGCGAATGCGAGGAGTCGCGCCGCCGCACATTGTAAAAATTTCTATAATTTAAAGACTCGTCCGGTGAGCTCTCGGTCGCCGGCAATTTTGTAGTAAATTGCGTAACGGAATTTATTACCGATAACAATCTATTCGGATGCTCGTGAAATAGACGCGCGCGATTCTTTATAATACCTTTAAATAATGTACCGTCTACGCTCACGCGTACGTTCTCGCTCTCGATCTCGAGAGACTGTCCGCTGTACCCTTATTTTCCGCGAGGGAATCGGAAAAATCGACTTGATTAGGACAACATGTTGCTATTTAATTTCATAGCGAGGTTTAATGGGATCCCCGCGTAACAGGACCTATTAATCGGAACCAATATCGAACTTGCCGCTTACAAAGTAGTACACTGTATGCTCAACATTGGTACTACGGGTTAATTTATATGGAATTGTTTTGTTTACAGAGGAAATTATCTTCCGCAAATAGGATTTATTTGTTCAATCGCCGCTATTAATCAAAATTGAACTAACAGTTCAGACGGATTGCGCGAATGCTTATTCCACTATTATTTTAACTAAAACTACATGGCCGGTAGTTGGATCTGCCCACGTTATTATACTATTACTAATGACGAATTGAAAGGGAGTTGCTTAACTATAATTGCGTGAAATAATATTTGAAGACGGACGAGTTTCAGATAAATATATTTTAATCGTTTTCGAATAGAAAATGCTTCAGTCCAGTATGTAAACTGTTCAGAAAAATGTTTGACGTATAAGATAGTGTGAGGCCTCGAGTAGTTGCATATGGACGTGTTAACAATTTGTTCAGCGATTCCCGAAGGCGTTTCAGCCATTTTTACCGCGTCTCTATTTCGGCAGCATGGAAGATTTCATGCAAAGATGGCCGTCTCGAGACCAGGAACGAAATGTCACATTTTAATAAGTTTCATCGTTATTGGCAACGCAACCCATAAAATGTCAAATAAACTTTAACAGGTTCTGTGGCATGCATGGATTATATAACGGCTAAGGGTTTAATATCGTTACTGCACATTGCAATCGATATCTATTTGATATCAAAACAAAGATTACGATTTTCGTTGCCCGCGGCGTAAAAAGTGATATTTGGCCCCGAAAATACACAGTGTTAAATTTTTACGGCGCAGCCCTACGCGTGGTATGAATAAAAATTTTTTGGGGCATTTGCGATGTTGAATATTGATAAAAATATTACCCGTCGCTAATACCGTGAAACGTAGAAGCGAACAAATATATTTTTATTTTATAGAAAACATACAGTATCGTATGAAATAGTTTCATTTCAATTCATTCTGATGGTAACAAAACGGGAGTAAAATATTTTGTATATTTTAGGAATGCTTTCTATAAGGTCTGTGGTGTTTTGTTATTGCAAGATATACAATACTACTGTGAGATAACTATAAAGAAAATCATTGCCATAATTATGATGAAAAATGTGTAGGACAGAATTTATTGTGACAAATATATCCTTGGTCTAGCTACCATGCAAGACACAAGCCCTTTCATAACGTGTTCGAATAAATATCATGCACTAGTTAAACCGTTGATCGATGATGCAGAAAAGTTACTTACGAATGATTTTTCAGCACGGTTTCGATCATATTTGTGAGGACAGACCAAATGAAAACGGATCCGTCCGAAGAACCAACAGAAATGTATTGACCATCAGGACTAAAAGTGGCTCGTGTCCAATCGAATCCGACTTTGAAGCCGTCAGCACTGAAAATCAAAGAAAAACGAGTTAAAATCATTTTCCTAAATTTGTATCATTCTTCTAAATTTTTATCAAAATTGCACACGCGTACAAAAGGATTTTTTCGCGAAAGCTTTTGTTAAAGATTTATCAGTTTTTTTCTAGTAAAAGATCGGAGATTTTCTAGTTCCCGAAACTGCGAATTAGGATAAAATTAGATTTATAAAAGGCTTGAGAAATGGTAGAGAATTATGCTAGTGCTTCGAACTGGGGAATGAAAATTGTCGAGAATGAGCGCAGGTAATCTAGGGTTGCCACGACCATCGCACCTCCGGTACGCTAATACAACCACAAGACATCATAAACTCGGGTTCTGAGACAGCTGCGCATCATGTGTGATCGAATCTTGTCTTCGAGACCTTATTTATGACTACCCTACGGAAGTTTATGCAAACTTGCACTTTGATAGGCAAATTTCAACGAAATGAAATTTCCTCCATTGATAGCTTTCACGAATTAACTATAAAAATACTGTCGCCGAGCATTTCTCGGTCCTCCCAATTAAAAATTTTTAGATGCTATAAGTGAGTAATGCTTTAGTAAATTAATCTTAAAAATATTAACAGCGAACATTTTTCAGTCTACCCATTCAAAAAGATCCAAAAATACATTTACAAAATAATTTATTGAAGATATTTAGCTTCAAAGTATTTTCTGAAAATGCTTAGATGCTGTAAGTGAGTATTGCTTCAGTGAATCAATCTTAAAAATATTAACAGCAAACATTTTTCAGTCTATTCAGTCAAAAAGATCCACAAATATTATATATTATATATATATTAGTTGCTATAAGTGAGTAATGCTTCAGTGAATTAATCTTAAAAATATTAACAGCGAATATTTTTAAGTGCACTCTGTTAAAAATATATCAAATCATTTCCTAAAAAGTGTTTACTATCGTCTACGTCCACAAAAGATCGGAAAATCAATTGTGAAGTTAAAAATAAAATAAAATTGCACCAAGTTTCATTGAATCTTGTGCTGGAAGATTTTCTGAATTTTTCTGAGAGCAAAAGGCACCGTAACCAATTAGGTACTAAAATGTTGACACCGTATAATTTGCGAATTATGTGCACGAAATTTCTGTCCAAGTGTTCTCTGTTCATATACACGACCGCCCTCACGCCACCACCACCACCACTAACCTACAAACATCAACAGAAACACGAACACACACACCGAGCAACATCCAAGCAATTCATACACACAGTCAACAAGAACACACGTAGCCATCAAACAGTCATCATCTAGACACACAGGCGACAGGTAACAATCAATCAGTCAACATCCAGACACACAGAACACTGGTAACACGCAGACATCGCATTTGTTGCAACTATTACAGTCACGATGTTACTCATACGCGCGGTTGGGTTAGTCATCGTATCACACCTACACGAATCCGATTAGCTCCGAGCTACGATGCCTTTGCCGTATAATAAGCGCAAATGGTGTTTTCGCTTAGGGTGAAATAAAGCAATGTTTAATATTGTTAATAGCTGCTCGGCCAAGTTCAACCTTCTTCCTCTGTACGTAGTTATTAAAAGATGTGAATTTATATGAATTATTCATAACCTAGAACATTATCACAACCATCAAATTTTATGAAGAGTTTACCATTTTCAAACAGATTTTTTGATCGAATAATACAAAAAAGGTACACAAAAATATAATCGTCATCAATCGTCTTGTTAATACAATCTCTAGATAGTTAATAATCTTTTCGAAATCAATATTCAAGTTTTAAGGATCATCGAAAATATTTTTCTTAAGAAGCAACAACTATGAACATTAAGCTACAACAAAGTAGAGTTCAAGTATTTCTTTTAGGATTATTATTCAAAAGAAAATGATCCAACTCTTTTCTAATGAAACACAGTATTACAATACTGATAGAATACACATTACAATAACTTCGAAAGTTGCACACTCGAACAGACATTAAGAAACACTCATGCCACAGACGAGTTTGCAGTAAGACGATTTCGAAGACACTCACCTAAACGATCCAATGATCTTCTTCATCCGCAGGTCAATAAGTTTCAGCGTGTCATCCCTGACGCAGCTCAAAAGGTAATTTGCATCTGAAAACAAGCAGGTGTCGCTACTTGAATTTGCATGTCGCCGATATTGAAGTTAAATTGGTCGCGCTAATACGGTTAGCCATACAACTCGCGTACGTGCCCGCATAAAGATAATAAGCAATCGCTGATTACGTTCCCCGTACCCCCTTATGGTATTCCGATCACGTTGCGAGGAAGTTTCCACGAATTTCCGTTATTTGAACAGAGCGCCGGCCGGGAAAAAACCGGAGTCGGTGAACCGCCTTGAAATGCACCGGGACGAATCCCGCTAAGTAAGTAATTCCTTTTCGGCCGGTATAAATCTTACGAGGAGGCGTTCGGCGAAGGTATTCTGGAATCTAGCGGACACGCTTCCCGGGGAATGGAATATTATACTTTAATGGAAGTATACATAATGTATTACTGCCCAATGATAAAGGGAAAGCATTAGAGCGGTCCGCGCGGCGTAATCGCGTTCAACTTTTCAACCGGGTGGATATCGTTTCGCTTGCGATCTATCCCCGCGTTATCTGCATTAACCCTTTCTGGACGAATGTTGCCATATCACATTGACATGTCGTCATATTGCTAGTTATTCGACAGCATAGTGAAACCAACTTACGTTATAACCTACTCAATTTCAGCATTAATAAATTGATATTTAGTGTTATCAATTTTACAAATATTTTAAGAGATCGATATGTATTTTTAGTTTGTCTTAGAACTGAAGGCTTTCATACATCATACATCAACCGGGTGGATATCGTTTCGCTTGCGATGTATCCCCGCGTTATCTGCATTAACCCTTTCTGGACGAATGTTGCCATATCACATTGACATGTCGCCATATTGCTAGTTATTTGACAACATAGTGACCAACTTACGTTATAACCTACTCAATTTCAGCATTAATAAATTGATATTTAGTGTTATCAATTTTACAAATATTTTAAGAGATCGATACGTATTTTTAGTTTGTCTTAGAACTGAAGGCTTTCATACAGGATTTAGCTTACCGAGGGAAATGTTTTTAATATTATAAAAATTCTCGTCCGCAAAGGGTTAATATTAATCTTTGCTTTACGAATGATTCTTTTGATAACATCTTCACTAAATTCTAATTAAACTTGATATTTTCCACGTCTCTCGAAAATTATTCTATACTACAACTGCATGGATTTATTTATTGAATTTTTAAGCTTGCTTTTGTCCAACGTGTAGGTTCGGAAAAAATAAATTACAAATGACTGGAGGTTTTGCTGAATAGCTGGATTTTTATAAATCCTGCAGACAATTTGTTAGAACGCATATTTTGGTAGGATTCCTTGATGAATAAAATTCAGGTGAAATATGCGCACACTTTGATTTAACAACTATTATTGCAATAACTCTTTCACCCCATTCAAACTGAACTCGCTATTTTCCACTCCTTTTGAAAATTAATTTTGGATCGCGATTATATATATTTGAACGTCTACTTTTCAACAGAAATGTATGAAGGGAATGCCTGTGACGGTTGCGAATGTATAAGCTTTTAAAAAGGATAAATTATAGAGCACATTTGTGCTGAACCATTGAATTGACGGAAATATAGTGACGATTATTATAATTTATGTGGAAAATTCGTAATATAAATATAACATTTACCACGTGATAAATCCAGCGACGTGACCTTTCCCTCGAGCAGAATATCGTTTGAACTCGAATCCACTCTGGTGTCCCAGAATCTGATTCTCTGATCAAAGTGGCCGCTAATTATCGTCGAGCCTGCACCGTCGGAAGTCACAAGATCGTTGCAACTGGAGCCCGCAAATTTTGTTTCTATGCCTGCAACAAAATATTTGCACTGCATTATGTTCACAGGAAAAACAGTGAATCAGTTGTAAATAATATATTAATTGTCAAACATGATCTCAACATACCCGTTTAATAAAATTCGTTCCTAACATTTCATTATTAGAAAAATCATGCCTAGTCAACGATCTTGAAAAACGAATTTTTTTCAGAAATTTTTTCTGATTCAAATAATAAATTCCTTTTTTGGACAAATACCTTATTGGAAGTGACATATATGAACAAACTTGCAGGAATTTTTTTGTTGCAAAGTGTTCAAAATTGTCTGAGTAACAGCCTCTTTTTGTTTCAGATAATTCAACTCTTTCGGGTATGTCTTCAGGATAATGTCTTCTGGGAAAGAGGTTGTGACTCGGCCATTCTTCAAGATTTCATAACAAAAAAATTACTGCAAGTAGTACGATATATGCGATTTTATATAAGACACTTGTTTGAAAATAGTCTATTATTTTTCTAAAAAGAAAAAATCCTAGAGATCACGTTTTCCTCAGATTGCTAACTTGAAACTTCTGAGATTATACAATTGGAAATTTTATTTTATTTCTTGCCTAACAAGGAGCATTAACCAATTTACGTTGCAAACATATTTTTGTTTTGTTTAACCGTTCAACTGTAAAGGGGGGTCATTCGTGCCATAATATAGAATTTATTTATAATATTTATAATACAAGATATATTAGCAAATTATTTACCAAAATCAATCTGATAATCTCAATTTAGGACGTTCGGAAGTAATGAATTTATAAAAATATTTTAAAGAACTATTGCTCGTTAAAAACTGCATCAGACATGAAACCCTCATCTTTACAGTTTGAGTGTTTACAGTCTAAAGAATAGTAATAAATCATAAACGATCATTTTGATCAATTGTCAACCACTTTCACTAGCTATCGCTAGCTTTCGCGTCTGCATCGGTGGATCCTTGCATGTACAGCGCATTCGCAAAATGTTCGTATCGCAACAATGCAGTTCCCACCGATCATAAAATTCAATCGGCACGCGGACCACGGCATTCGCATAAAATCTGCTTACGTCGGTGCACCTAAGTCAACGGGAGTATGATGCATCGCCGCGAAGTAATGGGGGCCGAGTAATTCCATCCTCATAGGTAGCTCGGTGCCTCAAGCGATATCAATAACCTACGACGTATCGTTGCGGTAAATTCGACAAGCTAATTGATTGGCCGGTAAATCACGTTTGATTTCACCGCCACTGCCAGGGCGACAAAGTGAAGCCGCGGCGGCACAAACTGGCAGAAAATTCGCGGACGCACAAAGGGTCGCGCACGACTCCGAACGAATTAGCTAATGTTGTTTATAGTTGGCTCGTCCCAGGGACAAACAATTGTTCGCCTCCCCCCCCCCCGGAATCTCTAAACGATCGCCATCGAGGCAAGATAGCACGGATACTGGATTTAACGATTTTACCGACGCTGTTGTAACAGTTGGGTAAATAAAATTGTTGAACCTCTCTTTTTAAAAATATTTTTCGAATTTCTACGCTTGTCGGTCCGGTAGTCGCTTTATATGTATTTGCAATCTATTCTATCAGCTTTGTTTGTTCCCATTCCGGAGTCGCAAAACGATTTTATTCGACGCGGCGTTGTAAGAATTTAACGAAACGCGCTTACGTTATTTACAACTTTATACATAGCGATATTTTTGTAACTCGTGGTTATTTGTTGGTTTTATTGTAGCATCATTCGTAGAAGTAGTAGAATCTCTCCCTCCACGTTTATACCATTTTGAGACACCCGGTAGACATAAATTTTAAAGAGAACGTTTGACTTGAGACCTATAGTTTCTTCGAGACTTTTGTTCTTCGCGGTGAGTACAATAGGGTGCAATAAAAAACACGTGTTTGACCTTGAAAAAGGGTCAAGGTCGATTTTGTTATATCAAGTTATCGTATCAATCACGTTATAGCGGTGGCGACAAATAATTTTGAAACACTCTGTATGAATAAATTGATTGATTGTCTTCGAAGGCAGACGTTGACGTCATTATTATAAGACGAACATGCCGAGGATCAGCCCTTCGGACCGTAGAATGTAAATTCGATGCATTGTAATTGATCATGTTGTAACATGATCCGTTTACCGGCGCCGCGGAAAAACAAGCTATCCTGTTACGTATTTATCCATTGTTCAACAACGCCCTCGCGGAACCCTCGGAAACATCGATACACAACGACTGCGCGCCGAAGGAAAGTAACAAAGAAACCGGATCGTGCAATTTCATCGCGCTTTGAAATACGAGTAGAGTGTATACGTACGTAGGCAATGCCGCGCCGCGCCAGTTAACGCTGTTATTAAAAGTGCGTTTACAAGACGAGGGCGGTTTCCGGTTTCGCATTGTGGCTCCCAGTCCGCTCGTTTTCATAGATTTCCGCGCGGCGCAATAAGCAAGATTCCAAACGTGATTTACGCCCTTGGAAATCATGTTTTCGCGTCACCCGGTTACCGCGAGTCTGTCGGGAAAATGCTAATACAACTCCGACAATACTTTCATATTAGAAACGCGAACCGGTTAAATTACAGATCTTCGGCGAACAACCGATTCGTGGATCAAAGGTTGCCTTAATTATTAGCGCCGTAGAATCTTTTGCAGCCTAGCGACGTTTATCATGTAGGCCTTGGCGACATATACAGAGAAATCACTGTACTTCGCATGTTTACAAAATTCCGAGAATATTTGGAACAAATAATTTAATCTTGCGGGATGACAGAAAAGAAAAGACATCGGCCATTTTTAGAGTCCGTGTTGCTCGGTGCACAAAGAATCCAGATTTATAATCGCGTTATATGCGAACCGTGCGCGCGCGCGCTTGCGAGCGTCTTAAAAGTCGAAAGCACGATCGAGTGTCATTTGCAGGGAGTCCTTCCAAGAGCGAACTGTATACGAGATTCCCCCGGAATGAGGTAATGAATAAATATTCCAAACTCGCCGAGCTTATTTGCAAACGTTAACGATGATTACGCGGTTGAATCCTAATGATAATGCCGGTGGAATACGAGGCATTACCACGACAACCGACCGCTCTTGGGTAAAGCTAACGTACCAGAGACAGGCTAAATGAATTCAGTTACCAACACTTATTGTTAGCAGTGAATCCCGGGGTACTTAACTTTCTGACGGGGAACAGAAATGACTTAACTGTGGGTGCGATACACCGGCGTCATTAATCACCCGGCGAAATTCTGTGAGAGTAATGCACCCGCTCGATGGTCGTTCTTTATTCGCTCGTGTCAGGGCAGATTCGACCTTGAACATAATACTTAGACCTGCACTGAGTCAGTGAGATTCAATTTTTCTACCGCAGAACTAAATCGACAGCTTTCTAAGTCCTATCTTCATGACTCGGTGATCGATGACTCGAACTTCGATTGAGACTTGTCACCCCACTCGACCTTCCCCTTCTACGACGCGTCACGATGTCACGTGACTAATGCTGGCGGAGAGAGGGAAACTTTTTCCCCTCAATTCGAGTTAATTCCCCTGATCTGGCGACCCTGGTCAGAAGCGAAATAATATGATCATGATATGAATCGGTAAGAAATAATAAAAGTTGATTTTACAGGGAAGGATTTCTTTTAGGGCCTATGTTAATTAGACATCTTTTACTCCTCCCGGTA
This sequence comes from Halictus quadricinctus, assembly GCA_028454245.1. Taxonomy (NCBI): domain Eukaryota; kingdom Metazoa; phylum Arthropoda; class Insecta; order Hymenoptera; family Halictidae; genus Halictus; species Halictus quadricinctus. The sequence continues at coordinate 4,912,450 of CM052113.1, read as the reverse complement.
TTGTAAGGTCTATAAATATTGTAAATAATATAGGTATATTACAGGAAGTAGGTTTATATGAGGGTTGATATCAATATTCTTTTTATTATGGAAGACACAAGACAAAAGAAAGCATTCTGGATAGAGTAACCTGTTTTAATATTTTTCCTGAAGTTATTTTTCTCGTAAGTAATAAGCCAAGGAGGTGCGGAAAATTAATTAAAAATGATCACGATGTTTTGCAGCCGATGTTTTAATATAGCTGAAGCAGCGTTGAAGTGGTCGGGGAGCAAAAGGGATAATGCACCGATAGAAAATAGACGATCCACTTTAAGCGTCCTTTTTGTCTTAAACCGTTCTAGATAAACAATAATTCACGCTTAAACGCGCTTTCAGCGACGGCGGTCTCTATTGTCCGCTCCTTGCGTAGCGAGATTTATTTGCGCAAAACTTTTGTACACCGGCGTCCGCCTTTCCCAGATAGCTGTGCGGCTTGGTTTTCACTATTTTGCCGTGGGACCGTGCACACAACAAAAGCGTAAAAGCCCAAAACCGAAATGGATGTCCGGGGTTGGGTCTTTGTGTAACAACCTTGGCCCATCCCCTCAGCCAGGGAATTAACTCGAATTTACAGCGACTTCGAAGAGCATTTAACCAGTAAAATTCTGATTTTCGGAAAAATAGTCTACACTTGTTGTAATTTCGTAAAGAAGAACTCAAGCACTTTCATCATTTTTTCTTTCTGACAACTCTGTGATCACTAAACAATTTTCTTGGGAACTTCTCAAAATTTGATGCACGATTTTTTTTTAGTTGTTTTATTCAACTTTGAGTGAGCGATGTACTGCTAAGAAGTTTCCGTAGTTTGACTGTAAGGCAACTTCGGTAATTTTTTTAAAGGAAAATACTGGGAATTGTAATTTCAGACTTGGCATACTTGTTAACTGATATTTGAAGAATGCATTCAAATTTTTTCAACTAATAATCACTTTCTTCGAAATTACAACGGTGTAAGTAAGAACGTTTCCAAAAATTCGTTTATCGAAATTGTTCCTCATTTCTGATCTATGAAACATTTAAACAAATCAAGTTTCAAGGAGTCGTTGCAAAAAGGAAGCTTTAATCTTCAAATATGTGGAAGAATCAGTCACGAAAAAAATTTTTTAATGTTTTCACAGACGTTTTCAATTTCCCACCCTCTGTAATGCAAAAGCATCTTGAATTAAATGAACGATGGATTATGAAAGTGAAGACATGAATTGGCAAAGTCAATGCAGATTTATTCCTGTTTAATTAGTCGTTATGTGATTATAATTGTTCCAATATCGGCGATTCTTCGAAGACTGAAAAATGATTTCAATGTTCAAACACTTTTTGCAGTTGGGGAACCTAGTATGTGTGTAGAAGGAGGGAAGAGCGTGTAAGAAAAAGAAACATTTCACGTTGGTAGACAAATCACATTTCACCTCTTCGCATATAGTTTGCGGAGTGTTTGCATCCGCTTGGGGCGACTTGCTGAAATGAATCACTTTAAGAACATTTGTTCGCGTGCAGAAGTGAATTCACGACTGGACGTACTTCTACCTCGCGTGCATTTGAAAAATTTCGTTTGTAATGTCCTATCTTGAAAAGAACATGGATCTACGAGGTTCATTAACAACCTTATTTCGATGTTCTTTTCCAGATGAATATGTATCGCCGTTTTACAAATTGAGACGTTCAATGCGAGAGTGGCGCGAGTCGAAAAGAATTATTAGTTGCGGGTCTTTATGCTAAACGGGAAGAAACAGTAGTAACTTAAAAATGTATTACTCGAATCATTTTGATCAGCTGACCGTGATCGATATTTTTCAATTAAAAATATTTTTTGCCTCTTTCAAATTGCGTCTATTGATTTTTGCCAAATCTGCATAAAATTCGCAGTCTAATAATGAGAGATGCAGTCGAAGTTCTGTAAAATGCAGTAATATAAGAATGATGGAGCAAGATAAAAAACTAGTGCGTGTAATCTACAAATGTGATTAAGATACAAATTAATGGAAATGTGAATTATTTGGATAGTTAACGATTCAGATTTTGCCATACTTAATCAGTACAAATAGACAGCGTGTAAACAGACAGTTAATTAGTATGCGTGCGTATATCGCAAGATCTATGAAACTGGAGTAAGAAAATTAATGGCGACACAGTGGGAAAGCTCCTCAAATTATGGAACTTGGCTAATAGCATTGTTCTAGGAACTAATTTTCGTATCTGCCGTAGAAATCAGTATCGCGCTCTGAAGTTGAATGCTTAAATCGATGCAAATTAAGTGTACTTTTAACCAAGAGTTGGGAATATGAAACAAATTCTACGGTACGATTGTCTAAATGTATGTTAGTATATTACGGGCAGATATATGCTGATATATACTAGTAATTAATCATCTGAGACTAGTAAATTGCACATACTCTTCCTCCAGCGATTACTTAATACAGTTTGTGGCAGATAATTGTTAAAGGGCAATTATACTGTCTTTATAACACTACTGATCCAATAACAAAACTTCTTTATTCTTCATTATTCTTCATTATACTTTTATGGAACTTTCGCCAACTTATTTGTGACATTTTTCAGATTAAAATGTCACTAACCACGATATAATTTCAACTGTATTTAGTGGTTTAATTGACGGTATGCCACAGGACTGACGCGAAGACTTTACTGTATTTCAATAATACTCATCGCTTCATTTTCCTCACAATTTCAATCAATGAAGGAAACATTTTCCTGATTTTATTACTATTAATCACTAAACATATAGCCTAGTAATTATTAGGTGTGCTATAATCAACCGAGTATTAAAAGAGCTGTCCTGGAGCTCTAAATCCTTCGCAAACAATTTACCCAACGTCGGTGTTTTACGACAGCAACATAATTTTCAAAAACACATAAATATCTCAAATACAATTCGCTTCATTTTCCTCACAATTTTAATCAATGAAGAAAATATTTCCGTGATTTTATTACTGCTAATCAGTAAATATACAGCCCGTTGATTACTAGACACGCTATAATCAACCGGGTATTAAAAGGGCTGTCCTTCTAGAGCTCTAAATCTTTCGCAAACAATTTACCGTACATCGGCGTTTTGCGGCAGCGTCTTAATTCTCAAACATCTCGAAACTAATTACATCGAAAGAAGGGAGCGAAGTAGTTAAGCAGAAGTGGTGTAAACACCGGGCGGAAAAAACGAAATTGTTGCCCGGATAGAGCGGGAGATTTATGGGTTTTAGATGTTCTTAGACGTTTCCTCGTAAAAGTATTTCCTACGGGGTGTGTTTAATAGCGTGGATAAATTTCGCCAACATATCATCGCGAATCTCTGAAGGCACGACCGTATATCTGACGGAAGAAATTTAGTGTGATCGTAAAAGCTGTAGGGGTACCTGGCGGTTTGTGCACCTGACTGACGGGAATCAAGATTTCAGGAACAAATACCGTGCGCTTCCTGACACCGTGGTGAACGCAAATTCAATTAACTGTTCAAGGTCACTTTCCCGACCATGAATGGGGCAATGAAGCGCCTTCTCTCCCACGGTGCGAACGCGCAACGCTATATTTAGAAGATAAAGTGCGTTGCACCGCGACACACACCGTCGAATAGCAAACGATAGGACATCTGTTTTGACCCCATGCTGCTTATACCGCCTCATTAGATTGGCGACAGAGATCTCGAAGAAGAATTCCATACACAGAGATCATGCTGTATATTTGTAGCAATATACTTTTGATCGATGCGAAGCTTTTAGAGTCAATGGGGACGGAGAACGAAAGTGAATGGTGTTCGTAAGTCGTGGGGTCAACAGTGACCTTGAACGAAACCGAGCTGACAGCAGGTATTCGATAATTTATTCAAAAGTATTTTTAGCGTAGCGGGATTAGGAGGGTGGTTTTTGAATGAAATTTGGATTCTTGTCATTCTCCCGATCAAGTCACGAAAATTTTGCTAAAAATCTGACATGTTGCAGCCACCGAGATATATATTCACGAATTTTTGCAGATTTTTTGGCTGAAGATCTCAGTTGTAAGAAATTGAAAAGGTTTCTCGACTTGTGAAAGAGACAGATTTTTTCTCCTCTGGTTGTTTGGTGAGTCGTATAAAAATTTTAAAATTATAAGCATCAATGTTTTAATACTCAGATTGATGCAGAATATGCAAGCCCGAAGCATAGTAAAATATTTTTCCCTTTCCCTTTTCCTGACTCATAATTTACGAGGAAAATACGGGGCTAATAATAACACAAACACCCTGTATTATAAATTCGTTACGATAACTCGAGGGTTTCCGGTCGAATAACGACGAAGCGGATGGGTGCTGGATCATTTTGACCCAACGTAAAAGTTTATTACACGCATACTATGCTCGAAAGGTTCGGAAGGATACAAATATTGCGAAAGTTTTGTATAATAATAGAAGGGACATGCACATGCTCGCACAACATTTTTATTATACCAGAATTTACTGCAATTTCTGCAAGCTGGGGGAAAATGCGCGTTGCCTGTCTGAAATAATTCTGCGCTCTCGAAAAATCTGCTCGACAAAAATATGTTAAAAAGCTTCTCATAAAATTGACTTTGTTGATCCTGTAATTGTAATTTTGTGGGAAGCTAACAATTGTTGTGTGTTCCAACAGTTATAGTTGATGAACACGGGGTTTTATATAGAATAAAAATAGTCTCCTACATTGCGAAAGAATTGTAAAATTTTTTACTATTTTCCATTTGATCTACTTATTTTTGTCATAAATGCATAAAATCATTTTTAATTTTGATCCTAGATACTAGAATTTTCAAAAATATATATCCACATTCTATAGTTATTTATCCCAGTCCACTATAATCACCCACAGTCTATTAACACGTTGTTTACCAAATTATAACCTCCAAAAAATCCTAAAGTAATTATTATTTCTTCTGTGTCCTTCAGTCCTAATAAATATTAAATTTCTCCAATGCAGTAAAAATGAATTTCTAAGTCCGTTGAAAAACCCTTCACCGTGTTAATAAAATATTGTAGGTAGAAGATAAACAAGGAATCAGATAAAATGACGGACAGTGAAAATAATTGCCCAAGTACGATTAATATCGAACTAAAATAAAATATAAAAGAAGTTCATCCTGCAAAATATTTACAAAATCAATATTTGCAGAATATCGACAGCTATTGTCCGATACCACCACCCTCGCAGAAACGTGTATTCTTTACCCGATATCGTCGCAAAACAGTCGCTGATAGAATTATCCTGTGTGCAGCGAAATTTGATTTGCAGTGCACATTCGTTGTCAAACCGAGAAGTACACGTTCCAGATAATTTAAGATGGTGCTCCCGACCATTATTGCGAATTAATACAACCGGTACATTGTCGTCGAATGCAGCTCGCAGCTGTGAATCCTGTGTCAATAGAATTCCACCCTAGTTGGGTCGTACTTCAGGATTCTATAGCGGCGTTGTCCAGAGTGTAAATCGATATCTGGAGCGGTCCTTCGAATGATATGGTTTCACGAGATTAGTCAGCGGACCATACGAATCGAATGTAAATAACGCATACATTTACAAACCGTTAGCCAGAAACCTTTCGTTCGTTTGGCTCATATCGGTCGGTCACTTTCCTGGCCCCGCCACATCCAATTTACTTTTCGGGTCCCTTAATGCCTTCCGTATTTGCCGAAAGAGCCATACGTTGTCTTTAGTTCGCCCCGGTAATAGCTACTTTCGCGTGCCAGCAAGTTATCACCTTTTTAGGATACTCCTATTACGCTGGACCCATCCTCGGAAATGTGCCCAGGCCTAATTTCCTCAAGCTTTAAACTTTAAGATCCATATATCA
>CM052113.1:4891653-4903057 GCA_028454245.1 Halictus quadricinctus | reverse complement strand
TCGAAGTATAAATACAATTACGTATCGACAAATACACAAGTTATTCGGTAGTATTTAGATTGTCGAATATTGCTCACCTTCTATTAATTTCAGGTATTATACAATAAGGATCTAGTCTATTTTTCTCAGCTGTGTAATCTATATAATCTATTATTATAATTAAGGTCAGGTTTCTTCGCGGTAGCCAGAGTTAGTCTCACGTTTGCGTACTTGTTTATAATGATAACTTTTATCTTCTATTTTCATGTACCTGTTGCTTTTTTCCCTTCTATAAATACACAATAAAAATACTACAAATAATTCTAATTAGATGGAGGAGCTTCGTGAATTCATAGCCCACAAAAATTTTCAAAAAATTTCATTCCTTTATACGTACGAAATATTCGTACAGAAAATAAAATATTATTTTACTTTAATTTTGTGATTCGTAAACTTTGTGAACGTTTCTAAAATTTCATAAAAATTTACTGAGATAGTCATAGATATATAATTTAGTACTGAAAATCCCAAATATTCCAAAGAAATAAAAGACATTTCTTATTTGCAATTGTCGTGGAATTCAATAGTGAAAATTAGTATAGCAGAAATTTTGTTGAGGTTATGAGAAATGTTAAAATGGTTCCAATGAACTAAAAGTAGGATCCCACAATCCAGTTTCAAATTCATCACCTAAATTATTTATCTTGAGAACGCGACCGAATTTGGTCTCGTACGAGACATAACCTCGAAACTATAGATCATCGTCCGCTATAAATATCAAAATGAGTTGCAAAGGGGGATGAAAAAAATCCGCAGAAGCTTTCCAACGTTGGGAGAGCTTAAAAATAGGAGCGGCGATAAAGTTAGCCCGCGCACAGGCCTGTCCTTTCCTCGCTGCCATTTAATGGTAAAGAATTCAGGCGTGACATCGACAAGAGAGGGCACAAACAACTCGAGAGGGTTCTTCCCTGTAAAAGGGAGAGGGGGGGGGGGGCGAGGAGCCATGGAAAAAGAAGAGTTCGCCAATTTTAAGGGTACACGGTCGTCGGGAGCTCTTGAAAAATGTCCTAATGTAAATTAATGGCCCGGAAGTTTAGCCAGAAGGGCTCTAACGCGAAAGAAACACAGGTAAGGGAACACAGGAAGCGGCCACCTACGCTCTGCTACGAGCCAACGGAGGCGAACTTTTTCTACAATCTTGAAGAGGGAGTAAAGGAGAGAAGAGTGAACCGAACTATACGATAATCTAACGTCTCGAGAAGTTGGTCGAAAGCGTTGGGGCGAGGCTGCGTTTCTTACCGGAAACATTAAACGATCCACTAGACTATCTCTTTCTCCTTTTCTCTAGCCCTCTCTCACGATCCTCCTCGAACAATCCGAGCTACGATTGCGACTTTGCGAAAAAAGCAATCCCGCTTTTTCGGAATAACTTTATGCAAACACGGCTACACGTTAATTCAACCCGGACTGTTTGGTCTACTTCGTTGTATCGAGTCGTTCCACGAGTAATGGCTAACTCCATTTTATATTTCTTATAAAAGTCCTTCACCTTGGCAACCCAGAAATTTTTAACTTTTTACCATGTAATCTTGTACATCTTGACGAGAAAATGACAAGAATCGAAGCTTTAAGGCGAGGAATTCACTGGTTCAAAAGTTATGCGTGTTTAAAGTTGAGCGATTACGCTTTTTTTCTGGGACAAGCTGTCCTCGAACAGTAATTAAAATATAAAAAATCATATACGGGATCACACAGAGAAGGTATAATCTAAATGGATTGGGATTCGGTCACATAGGCAATTTAAACACGCATAACTTTTGAACCAGTGAATTCCTCCCCTTAAAACTTCGATTTTTGGCATTTTCTCGACAAGATCTACAGGATCACGTAGTAAAAAGTTAAAAATTTCTGGATTTCCAAGGTGAAGTTTGACCAATAGTTACATTACGTTAGCTCCCAGAAGATGTCTTGATACATGAAAATACATGAACAATGACGTGTTCACGTAAAGTTATTACGAGCAAATAGAACGGTCGTTTTCCTAAGAGGAACAATAGACCAAGATTATCTGGTGCACGAAGATGATATAGTCGTTCAGGAACGTGAATAATGCGCCTCATATAAAATATGAACAATGACGACCACGATCATATTCGTGGAATCTGTCTACACAGTTATTACGAGCGGATATACGTCGATCCAAGTATTTCTGTACCTAAGAGAAACAATAGAATAAGACAGTATCGTGTAACCATAGAGTGTACGATTTCGAGTATTCGACCGAAAGAAATCCTCAAAACGCAGAGCGTATTTGCGGAACGATAGTAAGCTGTCTGAAATCTGCTTTCATCGTCACTTTTCCATGGCTTGCATAAAGAACAAATGTACATCACAATCCATTTGCGCTTCCGTTTCACCTCTCGAGAATACTGTGTACCTGGGGACGCCTCTTTCCTTGATTCCGTGTTTGCACAGTGTTCAAAATGGTTGTTCCGAGGCTGGGAATTAAATGCGCTGCTCGCCAAAATAAATATAAAATGTTTAACAAACCACAACTTCAAATATTTTATGAATTTTCACTTGTTTTTGTGCAGTAGATCTTCGTGGCACTTTACAAACATGTTGACCTTCAAATGTTCTCCGTGTGTACCTTCAGTTTCATTCAATATTATTTTAGATCTCATTTTTATTAGAACGATCTTGATATGTCTTGAATGAGGACTGAAAAACGTTCACGTATAGGCAGCTATGTGAAAAAATGTGCATTTTAGAATTTTTTCTGAGAAAACTACTGGACCTCTTTTTCAAAAGATCATTTTATTCGAAAGTACATATATTTTGGTACTTGCAGTAATTTTTTGCTGCGGAATTACAAAAAAGTATTTAAATAACAGCCCCTTTTTTCCATGCTCACCGTTTTAGGAAAACAGCTTTTGGGAAAAAAGCTGTCACTCAGACACTATTAAAGATTCTCCAATAAAAAAATTACTGTAAGTCAAACATTATATGTACATTTAAGTGATGTATTCAATTAAAGACGTAGTCCATTCGTTTATTCAGAAAAAAATGTGTAAAATAACTTTTTTCCAGATTGTCGACTAGGCCATTGACGAGGACTTTTGTGTTTAATTTTTGTTGAAAATTATCGGGCTCGTTTTTGCGAGTCTAGTAGGTGTTTTATGCGACTCTGAGCGGCTCGACGAGATATTTCGACGGTTTTTGAAGTGGCGGCGCGTACCCTTGAGGAAAGTGCATAAGAAAGGTCGCTCGCTCACCTTTCTCGGAAGGTGTAGGGGAGCATTGAAAAAATGCAGCTGATATCATCTTTTTACGAGGAGAGCCGTAGCGCACAGAGGCAACAGCAACGCAGGATGCGTGCCAGATGCCTACCCAGAATAAAGGCAATAAACTGTTTCGTTGAGATCAATCGAGAGTGAAGTGGCAGCGAAATCCGAAGCGAGACGAAGGCGGAATAGTGAACCGGCAAGGAGAATAGGTTGATCCTCTCCGCGCCTGTACAAAGGTTCAATTAAAGCCGATAAAAGCACCGAAGAAGAAGCTGGCAACCTTCCTGGAAACAACTAGCGACCACGGTTTTACAACCAGGCGCGTTCGTTTCGTTTTTAAAGCGCGTAACAGCGAGTTTCGCCAGCGGAAACGCGACCGCAGCCGTTGTTAGGCGAGAAAACTAAGACAATACCTTATAACAACTCGACTGTGAACGGTTGCATAAAATTCCATTTCTCCATATTAACTTTCCCGGATATTAATTTCTTCCCCCCTTCGAGAACTTTGATGAATTAGAAATAGTATTATCCCTTGAACTAGAATTTATTTTACAATGACATATTCCTCCAATACAGGGTGTCCCAAAAATGTTGTACTTCTATTTTGAGAGGGTGTGATTCCTGAGATCATTTGAAATAACTTTTTCCTTTGCGAAAATGTTCTCCGCAGCTTCTTTAAGGAGTTATTAACGAAAAACACGGACCAATCAGAGCGCTGCTACAGCAAAGCGTGGCGTTGACATTGGCCGAGCCGGAATCCGTCCGCTGTAACTACGCTCTGATTGGTCCGTGTTTTTCGTTAATAACAAAGCTGTGGAGAACATTTTCGTTAAGGAAAAAATTACTACAAATTATCTCAGGAATCACCCCTTTTCAAGAAAGTACACCTTTCTTAGGACACCCTGTATATTGGAAAGAAAATAGAATTTTTAATTACTTTTGAATCTTTAAGTACTTTTTATATTTTCATGTTTTCGTGTTTCACCGATTCAGTTTTGCCATAAACGCATAAAATCCGCAGTCTAGTAATAAGTCACAACTAAATCGTCAGAATTAGAACACATTTGAATGCGCAACGAATTTGTGTTACAACTCAATATCAACATTTTCCGCTTCGATGCGATCAAATTCGCGATAAAAGCAATTTGCCAAATGACTGTTTACCGATACGATAAACTACAATCATGGACGCGAAGCTTTAATTGCTGATTTGACTTTTATTAATGCACTTAATATGAATACATAATAAAATCTCGTTAGTGGTTCATACAGCTCTGAAATAAATAATGAATACAAGATGGCGGTACCACTGTTCTACTGCTCTTCGTGTGGTATTGATAATCGTGTGATTATTGCTTAGAGATACACGCAAATTCTGAAGGCAAACACCAAGTTCGATCTCCATTTTCAACCACGAAGAAATAACACGATAGACTAACATTGCTTTGTTTGTGTATGTTTAGTCGGCTGCTTCCATAGGCGGCATAGACGAATTGCGGAGAATCATTGCTTCAATTATTCGGGTCAGACAAATTCGGAAAATCTGTCTATAAAATGGGAAAAGTGTGGAATATTAGTAGATTCAAAACAGTAAACGGATTAAAAAAATTTCAGAATGTCTGCATATTAATTCCAACTCCTTAACATTATTACAGACAGAAATCAATTTTTACCTGGCACCTGGTTGTTGCAATCGATGAAGATAATTTTTATTCTGAATAAATATGCACAGTTCGCGTACGATTTTTTACTGTACTGTTAAAATCGATTCATTTTATTGATGAAATATTGACATATCCAAAAGATAATATTGACCTGTTATCAGAAAGAAAATTAAGTAGAAATAGAAGTATCATGTCGTTCCATAAGCAATGCAAATTTTTGTGATAGTGAAATATAAAAGCTTATTTAATTATAGTATAGTATAAGTTTATATAGTTTGTATAGTTTCGAATACTTCATAGAACACGATTTATTGTTATTATGATTTTTATTTGACTTCTTAAGAATAGTAAAGGGAAATGTGCAGGTCTAATGGGATGACACCTTGTAAAATTAATATCTCCATATTTGGCAATAGTGGAGTAGCAGTTGGTATCAGATTTCGTACACATGCAGGTCTCAAAGCGTTTTTGGCTAACCGCCCTTTTCATACCGTATTCAGGTGTAACGCAATATTTAATGTTGGAATATCTATCCAGCCAGCTCCGTGTAGCCCTTAATAGTGTGCGCTGGCCTTAAACCTTGAGCGTATTCGCAGCGCTAATTTGGACACCTTGCAACCCAGGTAAAGTAGTCAAATTACGCGATAGAACTGGCAAACTTGCCAGCGAGCCATACAGGCGCCCGCCAATATTTACAGACAAACGACGCAGCGAGCAATAAACGTTTTGTTTCCTAACATATCTATTTTTCAACGAATCTCGCATCCTCGCGTTGCACTAAATTCCAATCAAACGCGTTCTCGCTGTACCCTGCATGCACTGTGGTCTATTTTTTTTTCACTTGTTGAACTGTCGGTGTTTGCATTATCCCGGCAAATTTATTGTAAAAGTGCAATTTCGTTTCGAAGTCGTTTCTTGCAGCGAGTTCAGCGAATAAATAATAGCATAAGGTACAATCTGCGTCAACGAGCAATCAATAATTGTTATTAATAACGTCGATTCCCGTGGCGAATTAAATATTGGACGGTGAAAGCAATTACGGTTCTACGGATGTATAAATTAATTTAATATGGAGCAATTAGTTTATTACAACGTTGTTTAATTATGCAACGTCCACTTTTGTATAATTCTATTCGGTTGTTTTTCGCGGACTGTGGATTTTACGCGTTGATGGCAAAACTGAATACATGAGAACTGCAAAGATCTTGGTTACAGTATTATTTTCGGTGTATTAAATGGGAAGCAGGAGTACATTTTCATGTAACTACGATTGACAAGAAATAATCACATCGCAGTTAACAAAAATTGCTATCCCACAGAAGCAATGAATGCTCGAGAGGATCGCGAAAGGTTTGCGAGGCATCAGAATGTGAAAATAATTCGCAATAATATTCTTCGAAACGAAGACATACTGGTTCAAGCAGTTTCGAACGGAAAGAAAGATTCAGCTCCACGTGTCAACGAGGATCGGATGAATCAATTAGCGCAATTCCGAGACGCGGTTCGAACCAATTTATTCGAGCATCGTTCCCACGGGTGCATGATTACATGAGAAACGCGTGCAACGCGTCTGAATAGGATCGGTTCCATTCACTTTTCACGAACCGTCGGAAATATCTTTATTAATCACGATTGTTTTCGCCGAAGAGATTCCGCGCGCGAGTAATCGCGACCCGGAGAATCGGTCTAAACGTTCCATTTAAACTCGCCTAAATGCAACGGCGGCGAGGGCGGCGCCCCGATTCTATGCAGGATCTTGATAGAATTTCTTGTTCGACTGTGTGAGAAATTACGGACTCCTTTTTTTCCGCGGAAGCTGAAACTGCGCTACAACACTGCGAAAACCGGGGAGAGTAATCCATTCAGGTGAGAGAAAGTAATTTCGACGCGAACACCCGGCTCGCGTTTAGAGCTCTAAGCTGTTCTTCATTGTTATCGATTGAATCAACATCCAGCGCTGAGGGGATTGTAAAGAAACACGGAGATTGTATAAAGCAATCCATAAACACGAATATTCGTTATCCGACGATCATTTGTCACTTAGCAGAGATCAAGAAGGTAAAGATGATGGATAAGATGGTTCCGCATGGGTCGCTGCGCGCGAGCCTGCATCGTTATTCCGCGAACAAAATCCTGTTCCGAACGTTGCATTCATTGACAGCGAGAACTAGTATTGTAAATAGTCGGCGGAATTGTGGCAGGAAAATAAATACAATTTTCTAAAGTGAAAGCATCATCTAGCGATTTAAAGATCGCTAATTTTAAGACTGATTCAACATCTGATATTTTTATTTGCAACTAGAATTGATAAGTAATAGGTAATTACTGCACCGAGAATCTTCATGCAAATTCCAGTTTTTACAGGTTATCTCACGAAACATAAAATTAGGAGAAAGTTTTTTACAACGAAAATAAAATAACAGTACTGTTATTTTATTTGAGTTCTAAGAAATTTGTTCCTAATTTTATGCTTCATAAAGATTCTCAGTGCAGTAATTACTTACTATTTATCAATTTTAGTATCAACACAGACGCCTTGCATTTTACGAATTTTCACGTGTTTCATAAAAAGCTGCACTTTAGTTATTCCATCCGTTTCCTGATTTTTCTGAGTGAAAAATGTAAATTTCGTTTTCCATAGGTCGTTTTATAAGCAATAAAATGATTGTATTATTGACGGACACATTTTCTTGAATTTTTCAAATTTGTATATGATATAAATGCATCAGAAGATGCAGCCTAGTTATCACATTTGCTTCCGGATTTTCTTGAGTGAATCTTTAAGCAAATTTCCATTTCCACAGGTTGTTTTATGAACAATTAAATGACAGTATTATTGGTAGACAAAATTTCTTACAGATTTTTCAAATTCGCACACGTTACAAATGCATAAAGATCCACAACGTGATTGCATTAAAAGCAGCGCGGATCGAGCAGAAATGTTGAAAAAGCAGGATTCAAGGCCACTGATCGATCTAACGACATTACCATAAAAGTACCATATCACGTAGGAGTTATGTAGTTATAAAATCGCATGCTACATATCATTTTAAGACGGGAACGTTAAGGCAAGTGGCGAATAATTTTGTTGTCAAATATCTAACTGTCCGGCGGTGCATGCTGACACTTTTATGGACGCATTTATAAGGATATGCATAATCCTAAATCGAGCAGTAAGTGCCCATATACCGGCGTGCATTGCGCCCATTATATAATAATACCGAAATATTCTAACCTCCATCACGAAGGATATACTAAATCCGGAAACCGAGCTGAATCAGAACATAATTTAACTTAAACTCGGGGACCCAGGCCTGTCAAGTATTACCACAATCACGGCACACGCAACAATCGCGTTTGTTTAACAAGTTCGCAGTCAAACCGCTCCGAAATATCCCACAAAGATAGGCTAATTAGTTTGTAACACCAAAACTGAAAAGTTTCGCAACAATTACTTTTTGATTCGCGCAACCATGTTGCGAATTAAATTCGTGTTTAAGGGTGATTACCTGCCGGAAGCTTGTTAATACGATTTTATTTAAAAAGAACATTTTGGAAAGTTTGTTTAACCATCGGACTCATGCGAGTTCTAGGCCTATGTCGGAGTCATTTCTCACCGATATTTCACTACAGAGTTTTCTCTCGATATAAGGCGATGGCTCGGGACCGGCTTTCGTCGTATTTCGGATGAAGAAGGATTATTTTCTTATTTCGAAATAAAAAGCTCCATCTTATGTCGGGCTAAAATTGTACATATTCACGGTCGCTCGACTACTGACGGAAACGATCTACAGAGACCGTAGAATCATATCGTGCTCCAAACTGAATTTCAATTGTACAATTGATTGAATATAACTCTGTACTTGATTAACAAGCAAAACGAGACACCAAACACCACCGTACGCATCTATGTTACGATATATTTAGAGAAACAGATTGTTCAACGTCCTCGGTATCGTTCTTGAGATGAAGAAATCGCAGAAGAAAACGATTCAGCGCGCCTACGAAATGTAAAAGCATCATTAATGAGCGAGGATTTCTCAGACGGCGCAAAAATAATATTCTATTCTTCTATCGGGCCACACATCAGCCACACATTAAGAAGCACTCTCGCTAAAATTAGTGCCATTCAATTCGTTTTTGTGTAGAAATTACACTCTCGGGCGGGATGAAACGATGTTGCGGGCCCAGCGCGGCGCATTCTTCGGGCGCGAAAGCCCATAACAGATTAACACGCTATAATCTTCGCGGAAAGCCAATAAAACGGCAATATCTTGTATCGGTGGGAGTCCGGTGGCTGGCGGTGCAGCGTTTCACGATCTCGCTTAGTCACGTGTACGTACCGGTGCATCTTTTTGCAACGCTCGCGCGCGCCGCGCTGCACCGAGCCGAGCCGAGCCGAACCGAGCCGAGCCGAGACGAGACGCCTTCACCGAGCTGTTGCGTCGCGGTTACGAGTCTCGGGGCTGCTCATCAAGTATCGAGCTTGCCGCGACAACCTTCGCCAATCAAAACGAAAACAACCGAGACCCCGGGTGGATGTGTAATTATGGCAGGACACGTTAGCAGGCGGAATTCTGCTTCGCGGAAACCGCGTGCTCGCGTGTTGTACTAACGAAGCGGCGCGCCGTGCCGCGTCGCGTCGCCGTTGCGTCCGTGCTGTTAAAAAACTATGAGAGAGAATGCTATATAGAACCGTCCGCCGGTTAGCCGTGCAGGCATTTGTGCTGTGCGCAAACTTTGCTCAAAGCGGAGACGCACAAGCGAATGCTATCCTCGAGCACCGCCGCGAGAGATGTTTTCCGCGTAAGTAGTCGATGTTTGCGTTTCTGGCAACGAGTCTCCGCGCGCTCATATTCTGACGCGACGTTCCGACCGTCTTTCTTATTTATTTTTTCTCATCTCATTTGTCTCTCTCTCTCTCTTTCTCTCAGAGGAGCAGGATTCCTTCTCCAAGGAGAGCGGAATTCCTAGACGCCGCCTTCTTTGGGTCACTGGCTCAAGTTCGTTTCCTCGATCCGACCGTGTCACGTGAAATCGGTTGTTACGAAGCCTTCTCAATCTATCGCGTCACGCACATTCGACAAAATGAACCCCCCAGTTGGACAGAATCTAGAAACGAAAGCGCTGAACCCGTTCACATACGAGCGACAACATGCACAGGGTGTATAGAAATTATATAAAATGTATAATACAAATTTACAGGGTATATCAAAATTGTATATACATATATCCTAGCGAGATTCTACAACCACGGTTCGGTGGAAATTGATATAAGAAAGGTAGCGAAAAATTAACCCTGACCTTGAATCTCAAGGTCAAAAAGGTCAACCATCCTTTTTTACCGCATCGTATTCTATTCATCGCAAGAATAAAAATTGCATCAGGAACCATCGGTCAAAACTCAATGGTTTTCCGAAAAAATTATGATAAAGTATCTTTTATTATGGATCTGCTTTTATTTATGTAAAATATAAGTTGTGTGAAGCTAACGACGAATCGTTGGCAAAATAAAAATTTTCAGCAGGAGTTAAATGGAATTTTTTTTCCGTTCTTAATAGTTTTAATATGATGGAAATAATGTAACAGAGTGTTTTATCGTTTTCTATTCCAGTACAGTGACCGGTAATAATGAAGTGATTTACTTACGGAAATTAAAGGCAAAGGCTTGACGCTTCTTAATGAGCGTAGAATCATGATCGTAAGATTTTTCACTACGGAGATACCACGGCTTGAATATCACCTTCGCCGGAAATGGAATGATCCTTAAATTGTACTAGAATGTATCTGATAGTCTGTTATGTACATTCAGCTTGTAAATTTTATTGAAGAATTGTTACTGAAAGTATATTCCATTATATCACGGGGAATATGAAGAAGCAACATACATGGAGTATGCGGTAATTATCATGTACCAGAAGATAAAAAGTAAATAGAATTTCAAGTCCCTTCTCTGGATGCATCAAAGGGAAGAGTTCAGTGACTGCTGCGGCTCTTTCAACGAGGATTGAATAATATGACCTTCATACGACTTTGAACCGGAATGTTCACACTGAAAGAGGTGCATAAGGCTTAATGAATTCCTTATTGCTTCGGGTCACGAATCTGAACACCGTATGTTACCGTGTTTATGCAGCGTAATTTGAGCTCTGATATATATTTTCTATAGCATGCATTTACGTTAGACAGAAACTAATTATTATTCTGTATTCCTTCGCACCGAATACAAAGTGCTATAATGTTATTCAGAATGCATATATTTGCAACAGGGTCGAAGAACCTGTGCCGAGATATAATTTTAACTGACGCTGCTAGAAATGTTTATCGCTATCTGGAATTAGTTATCGTTATTAAATTCACTATGCGTGCTCGTTGCTTCCGTAGCAATATCACTAGTAAAATAAAATCGTATAGATAATGCTATATCACGAAGTAACGAGCACTGAATTTTTAGAAACAAAAAAAAAGTTGCAT
>CM052113.1:4838965-4884192 GCA_028454245.1 Halictus quadricinctus | reverse complement strand
GTGTCAAACTGAACGAATGGCGCAAAATCCACGCGATTTAAGCAACCGAGCTCTTTCTTGCAAGGTGGTTAAGCGTAGCAAGAGTACAGTAAATTAATGTTAAAATTAATAGGGTGAGGTTTAAATAAAATCCGCTGGGCCTTTTCAACCCTCCCATTTTTCCAATTTAATTTGCTTTCTGTATCAAACTCAACGAATGACGCGAAATCCTCGCGATGGAAATTTAAGAAACCGAACTTTTTCTTGCAAGGTTGTTAAACGTAGCGAGAGTAAAGTAAGTTAATGTTAAAATTAACGGGGTGAGGTTTAAATAAAATCCGCTGGGCCTTTTCAACCGTCTCATTTTTCCAATTTAATTTGCTCCCCTGTTTCAAACTGATGAAATGCTGCAAAATCCACGCGATGGAAAATTCAACAATGGCACTTTTAAGCTCTTTCTTGCAAGTTAATTAAATGTAGCGAGAGAAGGTAAGATATTGTTAAAATTAACAAAGTAACGTTCAAAGAGAATTCACTGGCCATTCTGCACTCTGCTTCCCACTTTTCCAATTTAATTTTCTCCTCCAAAAAGATAGAATGGTACAGTGATTTCTCTATATATGTCGCCAAGACCTGGATGATAAATGTCGCGGAATTATCCCGTAAGGGGCCGCGAAGCTCGAGTGGCCTCGGACGCCGACGAGTGTGAACATAACACGGGTCGGGTATGTCTCCTGGACGATACTTGACGCTGGCAAGACCCGTGTTGTTGACATATATCGAGAATTGACTGTACTCTTATACTCTATCTTTCAAGATGATGAACTGAGGAAAGAATAAAATGAAATAATATTAAAACAAACAAGGTACTAATTTCTAAGTCTTTGCTCATTTAACCGCACCATTTACTTACCGAAATAGAAATTCGCATTGTGCACATTCGTCGCAAACGAAACGAATTTTTAGGACAACAATTGCACAGAGAGGATAAAATGCTTCGAATGACAGAGATTTTTAGGGGGTCGAACAAATTCAACATGTTACACAATCCCTGATGAAACCTCTGAAAAGATCATCCTTTAGGAGGTCGTACGAAACAAATATCCGGAGCCAGCTAATTCATTTTCCAAAAAAAAAACCTCCCGAATTCTGCTCGTCAATCGCGGCCCCGAAAATTCCTCTTGATCCGTGAGCATCGCGGACGATTACGCTCGGACCGGTAACACAATTTCCGATCCACTCTGTATAACTGTCAAGGACAGGGTCCGAGCATCAGTCGGTGGTTCGCGCGCGCATCGCCGAGCGAGTTATCAGGAAGCAGAGCGCAGGCTGAAGAGGAGGAGGAGGAGGAGGAGGAGGAGGAGGAGGAGGAGGAGGAGAGGCGTTCAGGTGCTGGTATAGGAAGAGAGGTAGAAAGGTAGAAAGCGAAAGAGGGTAGTCGAAGAGGATGGCTGGAGGCCGGGGTTCGGGAGGGGGAGGGGAAGAGGAAGAGGCCGCTACCAACGACTAGTTACACGTATGAAATAATCTATTATCTGGAAAGAGGATTTATCTGGTGCGGGCATTGAATCGCCAAGGTCGTAGTGGAGTCTCATGCGGTGGGAAGAGGATGCTAGCACGGCCGGTGGACGACGACGAAAAGAGACGGAGTGACAGATAGAGCGATAAACCTGGTGGAAGAGAGAGAGAGAGAGTGAGAGAGAGAGAGGGAGGGGAGGAGGAAGCTAGGCAGCGAGAGCAAAACCGGCGGGAGAGGGTGAGGGGATGAAGGAAGAGAGAAGAAGTCTCACCGCGGTCAACGAACTTTCTTCGGTGCTGAGCACAGGCCGCACGTATGTACCTACGTTCGCTATGTTACTAACGTAGCGACGGATCTACGTACGTACGTACGTAAGTACATACAGGAGGCAGCGAACTACCATTCAGCCGGTGATGCTCTCACTGCCTAGGCGCCCGTAATGCGCTCGATGTTTTTCACCATGTGGGAAGCGACCACAGGAACACCAGGATGTCCTGCGGAGGCCTGACTTACGCACAGGTTACGCAACGACGCCACCGTGACGCCTGAACGCGGCGTGAACCACGCAAAATCTCTCGTTTGCCAAAATACCTCTGCTCCACTATGATCCTCAGTGATCTATCACTGCAGATTTCAGTCTACTGAACGGAAAATATAGTTGTTTGTCAACTAGCTTCCGGTTTTAAATCAAGGGTCATCAAATGACAGCTATACATGCTTAAATTGAAATTTAAAACATATCGGTATGAGATGTCAATGTGATTTTTTTATTTTCTCTTTTATTTGTTGGTATATGCCATTTTCTTTTATAAATAATTTCATTTCGATTGAAATTTAAAACATATCGGTATGAGATGTCGATGTAACTTTTTATTCTCTTTTTTATTTATTGATGTATGCCATTTCGTTTCACAAATAATTTCATTTCAATGACCGCCTGTGGACTTTGTTTAATATTCTTACTCATAAATCGATACCTATGGCAGCAATAACACAATCAATGTTGGTTTCTCGAATGGCGACTGTCAGGGGTCACTAAAAATTGCTGTGTCATTACTCAAAATATTTTTTACATTATTTAATTTGTTTGTACTCAATAAATTACTAAATATTTCGGTATTGTACGAGTAAATTGCACCATTTTCGAATGTATGACACCATTGTCGAATGTTTTGGAGTTAAAATAGCATCGAGTGCAAAGGGTTGGTATAGACCAACGATTTAACATAGCCCCGGAGAAAGTAATCTGGAGGTATTATGTCACATGATTTCATTTTCTCTTTTTGCTGCCATCACACCTTGTGTCTCGATTTTCACTTTCGTCGATTCGGTTCTATCCAGTTGCAACAAGTTTGCGACGCAAAGGAGTATTGATTTCGACGGGGATTCGCTTTGCCGGCGGTATAATCTTTTCAGAGATCAGCTGGAATGATGTACTGGAGTATTAATTTGGAAGTTCGGAATGTATCGTCGCGGACAACGGATAGCAGCTTTTAGCGATCGAGTATTACAGAGGCTAACATAGTTCGAACAGCCTCAAGAGGGCACGTAAGCCTAAGTGACAAGGCACAAGCCTCTAAATATGTATAGGCTCCGCTGGGAGCGGAATAAAGCTAGTTAACTATCCGTGGAAAAAGGCAGACAGATTCCCCCAGGATGCAGTACTCAATTTGCGATCCGTGTTTCTGTGCCTCGCCGATTGCTTAGTTCTCTTCGGGGGAAATCGTCGAATTAACCGTCTTCGGGGCTCCACGGTGCATGCGCGTCAGCCGCATCACGCTGTGAAAAACTCTGCTACACGAACGCCGACTGGCAACCAGTTTTTACGGGGAAATGATATATTCAGTAGTTTCGCGAGCTGTTGCAAGGGCGATTACGCTGGATGGCCAATAATCGGGTGGGATTTAGTAACGTACATGTGAACGTCCTCAAGGTCTCCTAGGAGAAGGTCTTCCGCGGTCATACGCGTTCAGCGGACAACGTTTGCACTGTGCGAGCTCATCGTGAAAATTTCGTTTCGATCAAAACACGTACTATATAAATATTCAATGGAAAAATGGCGCAATTCGAAACGGTTAATCAATGGATAATGATTAACCCTTAAGGGGTACAGTTTTTACTCGGATTACTATCGTACCAGAACCTTTATAAAATATTTTTCTATACAGAATTTGGTGCTTTATCCGAATTCGAAGGAACATATTAGGCAAACAATTTTAAAACACTGATGGTGACCTTCATACCTCGCTAAAGTAACAACAAATAGATCACGACACTCTGTGTCTCCTTGGAAACCATGCGACATTCGTTTGATAAATTTTTTCGTGAAACAAATAACTTAGGAATTATTTGAAGAATTATTTCAAAAATTTACTCCCTATATAATTTACAAGTATATATATATATATAATCGAAATGTTCTAAAACTTCTTTTTAAATGACGAATATATTGCTAATCTGAAGATAACAAGTGGCGAATATTTTACTAATTTTATCTTTAGAGCAACTGAAAATGTGTTTGAAACGTATTTCAAACTGTCACGAAATCGTCAAAAGCGACCGCGTTTGAAGGATTAAGGGATTATGTCAGAATTTACATTTTGAACCTGACTAATGATCTTTGTGAGCGACCCCTATCATGTTGAAGCTGTACGAAATGGGGGACGCTGATTTTAGCTGCTTTTCATAAAGAAAATTGTATACTTAGATGACTTATGATTCATTTTCTGCTGCGTTCAGCATTGAAAGCAAACTGATATAAATATAAGAAAGGCGCAGCAATGGTCAACACTGTAAAAAGAGAGATAATATTATCGAACGCCTGTCTTGAAAAAAGAAGAAGCAAGGGAAGAAAGGAAGTAGTTGAAAACGAGATAGCGGGCGAAGAAAATGGTGGCGAGAGCACGCTGGAAAACTCGGAGAAAGTGATTAAGCAGTGAAGAGGAAAAGTGAAGGGGTTCGTGTTGGCCTTATCAGCAAGTGTACAGTACTCCTGTAAAAAAAAACACTACAAAGAAGGCATTTTATGGTGATAGTGAAAGTAAGTCACCGGGCGAAAAAGATGTAAAAAGATTACGAGGACGTAACTGAAATTTTTGTGGAAAGTAAAATGGTCTGAACTGTGACGTTCCACATTCATACTATTCTCATAGCACTGTATCAAGAGATACCTTAAAACTCTTCACTTAAAACCAACATCAAAATAAATTAGCAGATACGTAAATTATTTACTAGCTTGCGATGAAAATTTTCATTCAAAAATTTATTGAAAAATCCTCAGCTGTGTCATGATTTTCTGAATACTGTTAAACAATCAGGCGATTTGCTAGCACGTTATTTGCCAAAAATCTTCGTTGGAACGTGAAATATATTGGAAATATAATATAAATAAAATTAGATTCATACTGAAAAACCTTTGCCATAATTTTTCAAGAGAACGATGCAGTTTTGACTGATGGTTCTTTTTGCATTTTCTATCCTTGCGACGAGTAGAACACGACACAATAAAAAAACATGGTTAACCTTTTGACCTCGAAATTCAAGGTCAAGATTAACTTCCATCAAACCGAGGGTTTAGAATCACTTTATGATAGTAACAAAGCAAATGTTTAGGGTCTCCAAGTAAAAGTGTACAAAAAGATTTAAACAGAAGCAGAATAAGTGGCAAATTGCACTATCAGCGAATCGCACAGGACTACGAAGGAGCGTCTCGCGAGCTTGGAGATCACGTCACAGATAAGTGTGGCAAGAACTATGAAGTCATAATTAAATGTTGAGGGGCCCGTTCAAGTGATCTCCACTCAACTGAAGCGGAAACTGTTGAACCAAGTTCAAGCACAAATGGCTAACCGTGGACGCTATGATCGTGTTTACACGTCCGATCCATAGATTCATCTATTAGAACGATCGATTCGCGCGTACACGCATGCTTAATTAATTCGGGATTTTATAAAGTCACTTTTCGAATTGATCTCTTTGTTTTCTGCGTTTCATTGTGCTAACGCGATATTTTAAAATTACGTGTACGTTCATGGAACGTGTCGAAAAGCAGTCGAACACTTCACGCGTGATTAATTTTTCAAAAATATTCCACACCGAAAGGATTAACGCGGGATGAATTATGAACGTGCTGATGTGTCAACCGATGCTCGATGTAATTTCCTTTGAAAGTGAAGCGCGTATCCAAATGATAGAGTTATTTATACGTGATGGACATAACCGGCTCATTTTAAATTTAGTCTAGCATCGACGTGTTTTCTGCGGCGTCAATTTCGCGGAGTTATCAAAATCGTCGACACGTTAATTCCATCGACTGATTCAAAAGCATACTAATTTGCTTTTAAGCCGAATTTAGGCGAAAAATTGCATACCGCATAAACAGAAAATAATATTAAACGCAAAGACATTTCAAATTACTCTCAACAAGATTCTATTATTTTCTACGCTAGTAAAATACTATAAAAATATCCCTATTTAAGCCGAATGGGAGTTACAGGAAAAATTGCATATTGCATAAACATAAAATAATATTAAACGCTAAAACATTTCAAATTTCAACAAGATTCCATTACTTTCTACACTAGTCAAATACTATAAAAATATACCTATTTAAGCCGAACGGGAGTTACAGGAAAAATTGCATAATGTATAAACAGAAAATAATATTAAATGTTAAAACGTTTGAAATTACGGTAATCGAAATATTTCCCAACAAGTCTTCGCTATCTTCTACACTAGTAAAATACTGTAATATTTCAAACTATGAAACCATTAAATATTTCAAACGGTATGGAAATAAATGAAATAACACCACCGAATAAAATATTAAAGACTTCAAACTGAACTGTTTACCTTTGTTGATTTCATCCTATACCATTTTTTTAATAAAGGCAAAACAAAAATTGCATTATAGTACATTTAAAAAATAACACCCTATGATTAATCCTCCTTAAAATAATTTTATATGAACCATATACGTATGAATTATGAATTGAAATGAGTGTTCTGTGTATTTTAATTTGTAGCCAAATGATCTCAGGAATCACCCCCTTTCAAAAAGGAAGTACAACATTTTTGAGACGCCCTGTATAAAGACGTCCGTCGTTTTCTATATAAATTTTATATTGTATCGTTCCCATCTTTGCTATATTAACTTAATTTTTCCCAAAACCTTATTTCCGTTTCCAGAATCGGAACAAAAATTGAAATGAACGGGTATAAAAGTGAGAAACAATTCAGAAACGAAATCCTTTGATTGTACAAACACCTGTAGTATTTTCTTTGTCGTTGTGGTCTTCGATTTACAGCAAGTGTTGGGGCTTGGAAAGTATTTCAGCAATATTTTTCAAATTTCGAAATTTCACGGTAGGCAGTTCGGTTATGTTGTCTCAGAAACCGCACCGATTGCTCTCGCGTGTTTCAGTCGGTTCGAGCGGCCCTAAGGCGATAATCGGTATCGGCAGCAGTGAATCATTCACGCGTGATGTGTTATTAACGGAATGAATGTATTATGCGTGGAATCAGGTTCTGTTTGAAACCAAGCATATCGGACACATTAATATCCTCCGCCAGTATTACACCATTAAACGACTGGTTTCCGTTTTTATAGTACGAACGAGTTCCAGGGGATTTTTCCGGATATTCTGGAGCATTACCACTCTGGATCCGGACGGGTGAAGAGTTCAAGCCGGAGACTGTTGGCCAGAATTTGAATAGAAAGCCGTTGATTGGCGTGAATGGGGAGCATCGGCTAACAGGAACAAAGAAAACACTTTTCACGGATCGACTGCATATATTTCGCGTCATATTTTTAATTAATCTCTTTCAATGAAAACGTCGATACCGTATAACTCGCGACAAGTATACACATTCGATCAATTGTGTGCAGTGTATCAACTGAAAAATAATTCCAACGAATTATCCGTATTCCATCCTGTTTCCCGAAAAACGACAGTGATTTGAAGCTATTCTTCAAAATTTGTTTCGCTCACGGGAATTACAGATTCGTTAATCAGCGCCTTTAATTGGAATTTCGATACTCGCGATTTGCATGGTCGCGGTGTACAATTGTTTCGTATTACATCGTGCAAGAATAATCAGATAATCGGTGTTCATTGTCCCGCGGTGGTGCTGGTTCGATGAAAAAAAAAAGGACCGTGTTGTCCCGGCACAGTGTTAAATACCGATGCAAGTTTATTTATCTTTTTGAAAAAAAAATGCACTTCGCGCTTCCACTATTCAAATCGATCCTCCGGCGAGCAAAACATCGCGTCGTCGATGTCCAACAAAACACACGAAATCAAATCTCCTCTTCGCTCGTGTTTGATTTTTACCACGTGGCGCAACTTTTCCGCGAAAAATTCGACGTTTGCTCTCTCTCTCTCTCTCTCTTCACGTAGAGCTGTTTAACATTTCGTTGGAGGTTCGAGAAAATTCGGGATCAGCCCGCATTACTCCGGCCTCAGATTTCTTACGTAAGGGAGACCGTCCGGTTCGGCTAGTCAGTTTTGTTTACCCGGGATGATGAATTATTCCATGTTTGTGTTCGACATCAAGTTTCGCCGGGGAATAGCCACGAAATATCTTCGACCAGCGAGCGAATAGCATCCGCGGGCCGGGAGATATATTACGTGACTAAAGTAGGGTGGAATAAGATATCTTTCGTCGATTTTATTCAGCTCTGTTCGATTCGTGCCATTTACATAATGCGAATGGATTGCATTACGCGGCCGCGAGTTCTCCGCGGGTATTTTTTCTCGGGATCGCGAGCGCTCCACCTCCTATTCCCTCCCTCCTGTACTCCTCCTGTTTCAAACCGGGATCGCAACCCGGTTGCAATATAAATCACATCATGTCGATTTCACTCCGTTGACAACGAGACCGACGTAGAGCCGACGCGTTTTTATTTGCCAAGTAAACGTGACCGGCTCTCGGCACTCTTGTCCTCAACCCTGGGAACCGTTTTGCAATCAATTTCTGGCCACGAGTAATACGCTGTGGTCGGCCATCGCCGGACCGCCGAAACCTACGTGTAACTGGATTACTTACTTTATGCTTCGACTAACTGTACCCGGTCGTTCTATAACTGTGAACATCACGAATCTATCTTCGCCAGAAGTGAAGATCACTTCACCGTTACGTTTACGGCCCTCCGCGACTGGCGCACCGGTCAAACTGTTGCAGTCACGTTTGTCTGACGCGATATTCTGCTATGAAACTAATGTCACATCAAATAATTCTGAACTGTTCTTTATTATGAAATGTAATTGAACGGAACTTTTAGAATTTCATCGGACGTTGGGGTCCTAGGCGGACCCAAGTGGACCCAGGAGGACCCTGAAGCCCTTCCATCCAATTCCCTCTACCCTTGTCCATGGTTCCTCCCTGGAGCCTCCTCCCTGCTTTCTTCCCCTTCCCTTTTCCTGGGACTTTACCCCTACTTTTCCCAAGGTGCCTCCCCTCCCTTGACCCCCTCTCTTAGCCAATTCCTTTCCCTCCCCACATCCTCTAATCCCCTCCATGATCCCATCCCTAGGTCGTCCCAAGTTTCGCCTGCAGCCTAATCCCTAGCGCTCTCCTCAGTTTCTAGTAATTTCCCTAGTCCCTCATCATCCCTTGTCCCCAGTCCACATTTCCTAATTTCTTTTCTAGTTGCCTCGACTCCCCAGATTCTAAACTCTTCCCTAGTCCCTTCCCTTAAATCATCGTTCCCTAGATCCTAATCCCTATCGTATTTCAGTCGCGATTCTCACCTAAACCCTTCGCTTCCTGCAGCCCTGCGCAGGCCTTGCAGTCTCTGAATTAGAGAAGACAAAGGAAAATGTTCGGTCGACAGGAGAACAGCATTGAAATCTCTGCACCGTGCAATTCTCGCAATTTAACGAATTCTTTTGTAGATCAATCGGATCATTTAGCTAGCGTAACGTTTCGGATATCTGGATCGTGGTTCGGCCCTGTAGCGTCGGAATGTCCGTTTATGACGAGGTATGCGGCGAACGATTCGCTTTACCGGAGATTGCTATCTTCCCCATTACAATGTTGCTAGTTCTATAGACACAGCACAATGCATCGTGTAATAATATATTAACAAGCAAACCCCGTGAAGCGTTCCGTTCAATTCAAGAGAGGAATTTTTGTCGAGAAAATCGTGGAAGTATGGTTTGTTACCTGACTTATTACTGTTATTCAATGTATAATCGTTTAAGTACTCTGTAAGCAGCTCGGTTGCTTCGGAACTATGTTTAATAACCGTGCATCGATTTCTTTGGGATTTACGTGCGTCGCAAGCCCGCCAATAGAATCTAGAGCACTCTGTGCAACGAGACTGCATTATGTGAAGACATAAGCTTTAGAGCTCAGAGTGGACAACGCTGCTCCAGAGTATTTCGTTCGCGGTGGGAGCTTCTTACGCGATTCTGCATCACTTTACACGCCATATTATGTTTGTGCTGCGTTGATATCGACCATGCTCATAGGAACGTTGTTGCACCACACACCGCCACGTACCGCGATAACCGAGTCGTGAAAGCTCTCCCAGGAACTTCCGACGTTTCGAAAGCTTAAAAGTTTCGCAACAGTTGATTATACATCGCGGCGATATAATATTCTTTCTGAAAAATTGCAGCGTCACGCTGCGAACAACAGCGACAGACTATTTTCATAATTCGAAGCAACTTTACGCTCTACGACAATCGAGACCGGTTTAATTAAACATGTTGAGTTGGTTACAAGGCCAGTGTTCGCGTAACCGTTCAGCTATACAAAATAGAGTTCACCGATACAGTTATTATCAGAATGAACAGCTTAATAATTTCCACGGATTAACGAAATAAACAGCAAATGTTTACTGAAGCTCGTGCCACCGAACACGGGAGAGCACTGTTGCAAACAATTAGTCACCATACTGTGAAAACTCCGGTTGTATTGTTTACGGTCCGGTCGTAATGATATTTTCAAACGTTCCCCGTACGCGGGCAATACGTTTCATTAAACCGATTCTACATTGTTGCTCCTGCCGAACGCAAGTGCCGCCGCGCGAAGACTAACTTTTACATTTTTCCTGCATTGTTACGGTTACTTCCAGACCGTACGATTTTTGCATTCATAATCTTTACGTTCCGACAGCCATGAAATAATACGTTTACGGTTCGTACAGTGGCCACGATGGTCGCAAATTAACTGTTAATAAGCCACACGCGGTGGCAGACTGCCGAGGATTGTAAATTGCGGCTAACCTGGAAGTCGTTTTCACTTGTTCACCAAGATACTAATTATCTCGAGGCGTATTATAGTTGAGCGATATTTTAATTTCATATTTCCGGAGTCGCTCAACCTGTTATATCATTCGACCCCAAGAGCCGGTAAAGACGAACAGACATTTTAACCTTTACCGACAATTTATATATGATTTTTATAGAACGAAAATTGTTCTTTCACCATTTCAAAAAAGTTTATCATAATTGTTTGAGAGAACGATTGAATTTTGATCCGTGGTTCCCTCTGCACTTGTTATTTTCTTGTCACGAGTAGAATACGATGCAATGAATAGAAATGGTTGACATTTTGACATGTAAATAACATCTATCTATATCGTCTATATCAGGAATACCATTTCTTTTATTTCATCTTGTAACGGCTGAAAAAATATATTGGAATACGTTTAAGTCATGACCTTCAGGTGACCTTGGGTACGAAAAATGTAATAAAATTGTAGGATCAAATAAAGGAGATACGTAGGTGGCCTCCCTTAGCTGAGACACAATGGTTGACATTTTGACCATGAAATTAATTTTGCGGCATCTTATATCAACTTATTCACTGTGGACTCGACTATTCGCATGTGGAACGCAGATCGCTTTAGACTCGACTCCGCCTCAGAGTTTCGTCACACCGTCGGCCATGTTCTAAAAATTGTTTCCCGATTTCTGCTCTCGCCGTTTCCCTCTTGCATTCGGCGCGCATGTAAATAACATCTATCTATATCGTCGCGAGATTGTCCGACTGAATACTTTTCACCAACAACCGAACCGTCTTCCGGCGTGGAATTTCACGTCGCCCGAGCAGTTTCGAAAATATCTGCGATTCTGGTGGCAGCCGACGTAGAAAGAGAGAAAGAGAGAGATTCTGTATTTGAAAGTCTAGGTCCGAATCGGCGGTTAAAATAGGAGCAAGCAGAGCAAACCGAGGAAGAAGACGAAGAAGAGCAGGATTCCAGGCGGGGAGGGGGAGAGGGGGGCACGGGCGGATGTTCGCGAGGAGCATGCAAGCCGGAAGGAGGAAGGAGACGGAAGGAGCCTCGCGAAAGAAGCTCCGTGACTCCGGACGTTCAATTGCGTTCTCATCCTCGCTGTTCCAGACCCGTTCCCGCTGGCCGATCAGTTTCGTCGTGCCATCGGCTAACTAGAGGATGCAAAACCAGCGAGAGAGACACACGAGCAGGAAACAGAAATCTTCTCCGCTGCGAGTGCATTTGCATTAAGGTGTTCACAATCAGAGCTGACAATTTTAGTCAATTTATGCGGTCAAAAATGCTGAGGTTACTGTACAGGGTATCTCAGCTGAAGGAGACAACCTAAACATCTCTTTTATTTCTAATGGTACAACAAATACTTATGGTATAATTTAAATTCTTTTGTTCAGTTATTTTTTCATAGATTTCTCGAGGTAATCGCTACTTTTTTTATCAGGAATACCATTTCTTTTATTTCATCTTGTAACGGTTGAAAAAATATATTGGAATACGTTTAAGTCATGACCTTCAGGTGACCTTGGGTACCAAAAATGTAATAAAATTGTAGGATCAAATAAAGGAGATACGTAGGTGACCTCCCTTAGCTGAGACACCCTGTAGGTCGAGCGTTTCAACATTTTGCACACTCATTTGGCTGTCTTTCGGAGTAATGCACCGTAATTTTCATGACAGTTCAATAATGAACTTCTTAATAGCCTGAAAATTTTACACACGTATAAACTAGTCTAAACTGTAGTCGTAACTGATAGTCAAGTCTTTAAACGCTTCAAATGCATTTTTTCTCGGAATCCTGTTTTCTGACATGGCCGCGACAGTACATCGAATTGTGCGATTAATTTCGAGGGACTCTTCAGAAAATCTGTAGGCAAAATCTCGATGCAAAACAGTCGGACGATTTCTTCACCAGAAATTTCCAAACTGTGGCTCGAAAATGGTTTAGACCAGAAGACCTTAAGGTCGGCGCACACGGCTTTTCCGCGTGGCCGCTGCGGTTTTCGCGGGACCGCTGCCTCCGGACCCGTCGTCCGGCCGGCGATTATGCGAGAACCAGAGGAAATCGTGCTAAAAATATCCGATTGTCTCTCTCTGGAATCTCTATTATGTCGATTCCCCGCCCGACGCTCCTCGCGAACCCGCGTCAAGAGGTTAGCCCTGTTAAATGGAAATACCTGACGCCAAACACTCGTACAGCAGGAATTTTTCATTTCACGCCGAATATTTTTCTACCGAGGTTACGTGTCGCTGTTTCCGCCCGCCATCGGTTCTCTCGAGGCTTTTGGATATTGGTCCCTTGATGAATATTGTATTCGATTCCAGGCCCCGGACGATCTAGGAAAAATGCTCTCGAGCAGCGCGTGTTGGCGGCTCGATCATGCTCGCTCCCCTGACGGCCTGCTAATGCGAATAACGACGATCGTGGGAGTTTGCGTTTATGGATTGGAGAATCGAAAAGTACGGTGGATTAATAAGTCGAGGGACTTTGTTGGTCATTGTTCCCGGCTTCATCTCACTGGAATGTTATGTTCTTTGCACCGTACATAACTGAGCCGTTTATGAATAATACTAAAGTTGATACTAATGCAAATATAATATTATATAAATATATAATACTAATGCAACAGTTTCCTAGTTAATTGTAGGATTGGGCACAATTTAATTGAGATAAGACAACAAATAACTTGAAACGAATTATTTCAAATACTTTATTATTTTTATTTGATAACTAGCAATTTAAAAAGTATTTCTATTTTATATTCAATTGAAATGAAACATTTTAAAGTAACTTTTTATCTCAAATACTTTATCATATTTGTTTGGTAAATAACAATGGGAAAAGTACTTTTATTTTGCATTTAATTCAAATGAAATATTTCTATATAACGTTTTATTTCAAATAGGACGTGACTCGAATAAAATAACAAATCATTTTACATGAAATGGTGAATTGAACTAACTAATTAACTGAGTTGTATAACAGTGTCATTATTTATATTGTACTATACAGAAATTTGTATTCTTCACGCAGTTGACGGTACTGAGAATTTATTTGAAAAACTATTTGATCAAATAAAAACGAAAATGAAAACTTATTCCAAATGAATTTCAAATATATATATACTAGTTGAAAACTAATAGTCAAGGTAATACATTATCTCATTTGGTTACACGCTATTTGAAATAATCACGTGCTATTTTAATTGCGCAGACAAACAATTTTCTCTTAGATCATTTCGTTATCGCATCAACTAGATCCCCGCACACATTGTCTATTTTCCATGGGCAGAGTAAGTTATAAAATTTAATTGAAGAATGCTTAGTAATAATTCACGCAATTAATTGTGCACTGGGTCGCCGCGTATTCCTTCGAGCGTGCTGGCTAAATTATTCAACAAATTGACCAGCCAACGAACAAATACATGTCCGGGTGGACTACGCGGGTAGAAATTGACTCGAACCAGTTTTAATGATGACTGCACGCTGCTCCGGCCCGGTAAGTAATTTTACATTCATAGAGTGGGAGTGCAGGGACCGCTCGTCCCGCTAAGTTTCGTATTTTCAAAAAACTGTTTTCACGCGGCTTGCTGATGGTCAATTCCGAACGCTTCGCGGAAACGTTCATCTCTCGTGCTCGACGACGAGAGAATATTATCGATAGCATATTTAACGATAATCATTGTCCATTGACCATTCTTCATACGACACGATACACCGTCCATTGCAGGCTATTAATATCTCGCATTCTATCGTAGAATGAGCGATCATTGTCCTGAGGCTCTTCATGCAAAATTAAATTGACCTGACTCAAGTAAGACACAGAAGTTAAACAGAAACGTATGTTTCCTTTTTATAATTTTAAGACGTCGAAAATAGTGTAACAATATTAATTCTTTTAACGTTTTCGTAGTTTCGTATCTCACGTTTAGAATGATCAGAATGCGGATTTGCAAAAATGAATAGGTTATATACAAAACTGAAAAAACAGAAGAATTAAAGGATATTTTTACATTGTCTTCGACATGTTCAGATGATTTAAAGAAAAAATACATTTTCATATAACTTCGGTATCTTACCATCGACTTGAACAATTTTTATTTTTCATAAAGATCCGAACTCTAAGATCCTACCGAAAGGTTCATTTTTAAAATCCTGGATAATTATTCTTTTGTAGAAATCACGACAGGAACATTTGAATCTTGTGATATCGAATAATTCGCTAAATGTTTCAATTGATAAATTCAATTAGTTATCTTACAGTTGAATATTTAGAGTTGAGAAATTTGTGATATTATTGTTATTCAACGCTGAAAATACACGTCGAGCCAGGATAATTCAGTCCCAACAATTTTGGCAATACATCAAAATATGTAACCCGTTTAATTAAATCCAAAATTAATGAAACATATACTCGTATCATGTCTGACCAAAATGGTCACTGAGAATTATGGTTTGCTTTTTAGATCGAGCTATATTTCGCCAGAATGAACAATGCAGGATTAAAATATGCAGCGAACGCAACTTATGGTCGCGACAAACTGAAATTCTCCTATAAAATGATTCATTGTCCTTCGCGGAATAACTTCCATGAATAATATGCGAAACAGGAAGTTTTAGCAGCGTATACGCATATTTCATTCTATGGGAACGTCTCGTTCGTAAACGAGAGTTCACGCCGAGGTGTGAACCGTTTACCATCGTGGAAACGTTATAAAACGTTAAACATTCGCCTGGTCTCGCTGTCTGCGAGCTGGTGGTAAACAGATGAGCGATGATACGCAAGAAAAGTGCTATTAGTTCATAAAACAGTCAATTGAAAAGTCGTGTGAGACAAACCGTAGTGCCATTAGCACGTGTTCTATGCATTCGCTGTTTGCTTTACGATCGGATTTTCACAGTTGAACCCTTCTACGGTTCTCAATTGACCCGTATACATATCAAACAGTCTTGGGAAAAAGGGGAACAGATTAGCATAAATTTTATTACCTGACTACCATTAATCACGACGAGATTACAGATTTTATGCGCCTCCAACAATGATGAGCAGATTAAACGTTAAACGGGAAAAGGATTTAACGGATCCGAACATGGTGCATTCATTTCAAATTGTTAAAATAATTAGGTCTATTTTAGCACAAATTTTCCTACCTGACTGGACAGCGAATTTTATGCATTTATGGCAGAAATGTGTGGATTGAATCCAAAATATTAAAAACATTTAAGAAATTAACAAAGACTCGAGGAACAAAAATGGGAAGAAGTCAAACATTTTACAGTATTCAAAAAATAAGGGAATTATGCTCCTGAGGGACACACTAGCATTAATATAAAAGATACATTCAGTAATATAACAGATCACGATACTGACCCTCATAAGTAAAAATTCATTAATTTTCTGTTTCACTATAAAATCCTTTTCTTCTCTATGATTTAATTTCTCTCTAAAGAATGCTGAACTTCACGTTGGCAACCCAGAAATTTTTAACTTTTTCCTGTATAATCCTGTACATGTTGACGAGAAAATGCGAAAAATCGAAGTTTTAAGGCGAGGAATTCGCTGTTTGAAAAGTCATGCGTGTTTAAAGTTGACCGACGAAGCGACGAAGAAAATGAACAGACGATTTTCTGTGGTTTCCGAGGAGACCAAATGAGTGAATATCTTCGGCAAAAGGGGTGGCAGAAGATCACGACACAATGGAAGCTGTGCCCAGGAAACGGCAGAAGCCTCCCGGTAAAAATGAGTCTGGTATGTGCGAAATTTCAATGGAAATCGTCGCGGAATTTGTAAACATTTGCTCGGCAATGAACGTCTATCCAACGACACGTATGCTCGCCGGGCACAATGGCAGCAAACGTGCCAGTGGACGTAGTCAAATAGCCTTCCGCGTAGACGTGGCTACGGATAACTGTTCTGCATTTCAAAATACTTCCAACTTTTACAGTCGAGGGCTGTTCGCTTCGGTATGCGAGTCTCTCCCCTTTCGCGATCGTGCAAGAAACTGCTCGTGTAACAATTCGGTAGCCCCTCGAATAGGAGTCAATGGTGTAACCATGACTCGGCCTGGGTGCCGTTAGGCTACTGGCACTTGGTCTTCTTCTTCGTCCCTTCTGCGTCTCGTGGAGCCTCCCGTTTCGATGCCGCATTTCGGCCACCCGAACGACAGAGACTTTAAAAGACACTCGGTCCCGGTGCCTGTGATTAATGGGTCAGGGATCACGAGCCACACATTCGAAGATACCATTCGCTTTTGCCATTCCCTGTTCCGTGGACATCTCCGTCCGAACGATCTACGGCGACCAAAGTGTCCCAGCTTTCACGATTCTACGGTCCTTTCACGAAGCAGACTCTCGCAAAATTCAGCGTCGTCGGTTTTTAACCGTATTCCACGTGTGCAATGTTTATTCGAAGCCTCTAACCACCCCCCAACTTCCGCTCTTCCTCTTTCTAATTTTATATTAATTAATCTCGTCCATACTCAATTCCTTCAACTTTCGTGACCCAGCTTTAACAGACGAATCTATACACGGTGATAGAATTTTTCTGTGAAATAGACTTGTCAACGAATGTGTTACAATCTGGAATAAAATTTTATAGTCCGAGGTTTTGTTTTAAAGAACATCAAATTTGAAGACCCCTCAGGTACTTGTGCTACTGAATAGGAATCGACTGAAGTGTCTGAGCATGGTTGACCGAATCTACTGCGTGCAAATACTGATTCAAAGAACCAATAGTACAGTAAAGTCTTGATCCAAGCCGAACGGAGCTACACGATCTTAGTCACTTTATCCCCTCCACTGGATGGCATACCCCGCGAGAGGCCAAGAAGCTCCAGCTGCCTAATTACAAAACTTCTGATTCTTTTTATTAAAATGTCACCAAACACGACATAATTTGAGCTGTACTTAGTGGTTTAATTGATGGTATTTAGTGCGCCTTCGGCCGCGCGGTCGACCACGACGTTCTACACGATCCATGTCACAGCACGGACCCGAGAATCGGACTTAGACGAAGACTTTACTCTATAAAGATGACTGTTATTCTGACATTTTTAAAAAATGACTATAACTCGTACCATATACGTACTTTTGAATAAGGTTTAATGCTTGATTGGAAATGAGGTCTATTGATTTGTTCGTGAAGAATGGTTAAAGGCGACCGTCTCTTCAGACGGTTAACAAGACATAACTCGTTAATGCGGCTCGTAACCGCGTCACGATCATTTTTGCACGAGCGAGAAGCTACGGCTCGCGTTGGGTATGAATACCTGATTCCGACATTGAATGCAAATTTGATATTTTCGCGTTGTTCCTGTCCCACGAGCTTGGACTTCGGTGGGACGCCGCCGTGGGACCCTACCGACACACTGTGTCAAGCACGGGCTCTCGCAATTCGAGCCAACTAATTGTCTCTATCAAGATTTTCGGAGATATAATTAAGTGGTACGTACGACGTCCTGGCTACACGATTGCCGAGATAATCGCGTAAGTTATTGAATAACGGAAGCTTTTCATTCCCGGAGTTGGGCTTGTCGGAAGGGGTTAATTGCGGTGTTGAATTTCGGCTAGAAACTGTTTTCCAAATCACAATTTTGCATTTAGTCACTGCTAAAATGTCCAACTAAAATGAACCTTGGAATATATGTAGCAACTTATCTTTTTTTTTTTAATTATTTGCTTAATAGAGTTATTACTTAGAAAAATTAAACGAAGGATCGCATCTTTTTTTCTGGTCAATCGAATTATATTTTATGACTTTCTCCAGATAATTGATCTGAAGAATTAATAATTAACATACTGAACATTAGAAATCACTAAAATTTGGTTTTGTCAGAAAGGCAAAATTGTATCTCCATGAAAATATTTTTACAATATATAAAACAGTATACAGAGCTTAATATCGTGTTTAGAAACAGTTTTAAGGAATGTGTCAAACTAATCCTCGAATATATACTTTATTTGTTGCACGAGTAGAATATGATTAAAAATGTCTTCTGAAACCTGAAAGAACATACCCCTTCCTCAAAAAATACAATTAAACAACCAGGAAGGTAAAACGTAACAATGAATATGAGTTGAAAATTTAAGTCTATTCATAATTTCAACAATTGTAGAATAAAACATGTGAAACCAGTCATTTGACCGACAGTGGGTTTAATTCTAGAATAGACAGAATAACCTTTACACATAGCACATGATTCAAAAAATAGTGATGCTGAAATTTTGAGAATTCCGATCCGACTAGAATAATTCCGACCCGATCCGAATATCGGGTATCCGATATTTTCAGGTGCTGGCTCAATTACACTTTCGAGAACCCAACCCGACCCGGCCCGAAAAATTCCGATCCAATACAGCTCATGCCACGGTTAAATTTCACTGCAATTCAACGAATGTAGTACCATTCAGTGACTGCATATCTCGGTTAAATGTCACAGTGCCTCGAGTTCAGCAAAGCCTAATCTCAGTACATAAGGAAAAAAGTATATACAATGCTGCAATGTTTTAAAAAAAAAAACACTACTCGCGAGAATTTCACTGGTGGCTCGGATACGTGGTGAAATATAACCGAGGATTACAGTAATTTCTCTATATATGTCGCCAAGGCCTAGATGATAAACGTCGCGGAATTATCCCTACTACCGCGGGATATACCCTGTGAGGGGCCGCAAAGCTCTAGAGGCCTCGAGGAGTGTAAACATAACTCGGGTATGTCTCCTGGACGATACAAGACGCTGGCAAGACCCGTGTTGTTGACATATATCGAGAATTGACTGTAGAGCATTTTCGGATTCTCGCACGGCTGTAGCGAACAGCTTGGCCGAGAAGTTTGTTCACGTGCGAAACGGCAACAGGGTCGACGGGTTTCCTCGAATTCAGAGCAGAGTAGTTTGCTGGGCAGGGTTTTCGATCATTCGAACGATGAAAAACGAACCGGCCCACCTACGGTACCTCGTGTAACGAGGCCGTCGTAATCCCGCGATGAAGTCGCCGCGAATAAATCCTCTGGATCGTGCAGAAACGGTCCGCTAACTGGTCGGACGCGGTCCGACTTTGAATTTCTAACGTCCAGGCGGCAGAACGCTTCCGCCCGGTTGCAAAAAGAAGTAATCTGAACTGGGTCCGCGGCTGGTACGCGCAGGGGCATAATTTGTTTTGACAGGTGCGAGTCTAAGAAAGGAGTCTAAGGAGGAGAGGAGGAGAGAGGAAGGATGAGGAGCAGAGAGAAAAAGAGAGATAGCGTGGGCGATCTCGAAACGGGCCTCGGAGCGGCGCGGCGCGGCAGGATGCATCGAGGCGATATCGGCTGCCCCTGCAACGCTGCACCTCCTGCGGCCTTTGTCGCATCGAAGGTTGCAGGACCCCTGCGCGATCCCACCGGCCAGGAAACGCGCGTCGAGAAAATTGATTCGTCATTCTTCGGCGTCGAAACCGGGGCTCTTGCAGGATCGTGTCACGGAATGCATTCAACGGTCCTGGCCATGCAGCGAAAATGCACCGAGATTCTTCGGAATTGCTGCCCCTGGCCTCTATGCAACCGATAATATGCATCGGGCTCTGTGCGTCGAATGTACCCGTCCACGTACACAGACTCTTACTTCTTTCTACGTTTCATTCTATCTGTACATATTTTGGATGCATTATACAGTGGCTGATCATATTTGTTAGAGTTAGTGTACATTAAAACAATTCATTTTTATATGAAAGTCCAGCTACACCGAATTCTTACTATTCTTATAAGTAGACGATTTTATGCGTTTATAGCAGAAATAGACGAGTGGAGAACGAAACTACAGAGGCATTAAATAAACTTAAGACTTCTGCAAATCTTCTTTTTGACTTCTGAATATTATAGAAGAAACAGATTTTTATCCGACCTGCACTTCTTACGATCGATTTGGACAATTTTTATTTTCCATAAAGACCCACAATAAAATAATGTATTTTATGAAGTATTAAAATTGGAGATATACGCTGAACAATACTATAAGCAACATTATCAGATAAAGTATGTTGAACAATGAACGTGTTACAATCTGGAATCAAAATTTATAGTCCGAGGTTTCGTTTTAAAGAACATCAAATTTGAAGACTCCTCAGGTACTTGTGCTACTGAATAGGAATCGACTGAAGTGTCTGAGCATGGTTGACCGAATCTACTGCGTGCTAATACCGACTCAAAGAACCAAAAGTACAGTAAAGTTTTGATCTAAGCCGAAGGGATCTACGCGATCTTAATCAGTTTATCCCTTCCACTGTGTAAATATATGTTATATACATTAGTATATCGGTGTGAACCACTACTAATCCAATTACAAAACTTCTTTATTTTTCATTATTTTTTTTATGAGACTTTCGCCAACTTATTCGTGGCATTTTTCCAATTAAAATGACACTAAACGGCATAATTTGAACTGTATTTAGTGGTGTACGTTCGCAAGAAAATTGTAGCCCTACACGATCTATGTCGCAGCACGGACACGAGAATTGGGCTCAGATCAAGACTTTACTGTATCTAATAAAAATTTTTAAAGCTGATACTCTCGAAGGTGAAGTTTTGAATACATTTGAGATATTTTTGTTGTAGGTATTCGATGCTCCTACTTCTTTGTATGGATTCTGATATCGGAAACACCCTGTATGCTATATCCAGGAATACGAGGGCCAAGTAGTTCGTTTACGAAGCACGTGATAAATCGAAGCCATTGGAGCTTGATGCGGGAACGGAATAAGAATGCACCACGAGGCTCGGATTATCCGCGAGATTCCTTTCACGGGCCTCCTCTTATTCACTTCCACGGAAACGCAGTTCGGGAAGCGAGGTTTTACCAGGATTATCGCGCGCCAGGTTCATTATACTTGGACACGCTTGCCACTTTGCCAGCCGTGTTACTATACGACGCACTGTGGGCTATTTGTACCGAAGACGTGGACAAAATTGGAAAAAAGAGCTATCCATGAAATCCAATTAATATTGATAGTAGATTGCCCCTCTCTAGGAGAAATACAATTTTTTCGATTTAAGCGTGGAAAACAAAAGTTAAAAAAAAATACCAGACAGTCTGTGTGCAAAATAAAAAATTTCTGGTTTAATTGTGAGGAAAAAAAAAAAAAAAAAAAAAAAAAAAAAAAAAAAAAATCGATACGTCAGAACTGGACAAACTATTTTGAAATATGTTTAAGAATTAATATATATTTATATAAATATATTAAGAATTAATATATTTAAAAATTGTCTTCGTTTATCAGTGCAGTGACTTTAAATTATAGTATAGCTAGGATTTTCTATGAAGGTACCCCTAAAATGGAGGATTGATAGTTACGAGAAATGTATCAAACTAGAAGTTGTTGCATAGCAAGTACTATGAAGTAGAGAAAATATATTTTGTAATCTTCGTGTATTCCATCAGAAAGTGTGATCATTTTGTTTTAATATAAGCCAAATCTCGTAAAGGAAGCCATGATTTTCAACAAAGGTACAGCCCTTTGAAAAACAATTTACACGAATCTATACTGTGACTCACAAAGATTTGTTCACATATTCACAGGTTAAAATTGTATATAAAAATGGATCCATCGACTTTCTCCATCCAGTTTTCTCAACTTCATCGCACAATAAAAAATTTCCCATATAATTTAAAAAGCAGCACTTGACGACCATAACTTGCGACTCTGATTTACTGTCGCCCACGTGTAAAATCCCTGATGCAAACAATCCACCGAACAAAGCAAGGCCGTTTAACCGGGGAAAGTGTCGCAATATTATATCGAACGAATCCACCCACGTCAGACAAACAGGCGGTTACGTTCCCTTCCGATGTCGAAGTCTCGAGGCTTCACCAAACGTATACCCGGTAATGCGATCTACGAGTTTACCGTGTGAGCCAGATGCAAACTGATCTACTTCGAATAGTTAGCTGGTAACTGTTCCTAAGGCATACGCCGGTTGATGATGGTTTAGGCGGAACTACCGGTGACTTTGATGCATGCTAACTGAAGAAAGATGATGGGACATTCGTCTTCGAACGATTCGCAAAGGAAATCACCGCGGAAGAGTAGCGACAGGACGAGCAAAAGATTGAATATTCGTACCAGCGCGGTGAATCGAATATATTCGTATAGAGATTGAGCGGGTATAGTGAATCGATTTAGCGTAGCTCTATTGTTACGTTGATTTGAGCTTCTGGAGAAAATCTAGGTTCCGGAAATGCTGAACGATAAATGTTCTTTATTTTTATTATACAGGACAAAGTTTACGGTATTTGGAACATGTCCTTTCATTTATATTTTAAAATTGTCCTTCTTCATTACACGAGACAAAGTTCATAGTTAAACTTCACCTGGGTAACCCAGAAATTTTGGACTTTTTACTATATAATTCTGTATATCTCGACGGGAAAATTCCAAAAATCGGAATTTCAAGGCGAGGAACTCACTGGTTCAAAAGTTATACTGTCATCGAACAGTAATAATTAAAATATTGAGAATCATCACGTAAAAAGTTAAAAAATTCTGGGTTGCCAAAGTGAAGTTAATCCTAAAATTGTTCTTATTGATTACACGTTACAGATTTGTAGTATCTACGACGTTCTTTCATTTGAATTTAAAAATTGGGAATTTTTATACTTTATAAATGAAGCAACCATTAATAGGAAAGCGATGCACGCACCAACAAAGTTATACTGTAATATGAAAATCGGACTGATCAAACTATAATGATTCTTCTCTCAATGTTTCTGTCTAAAAGGTTACGGTTCATTAACCTCGGGAGACACGCTTGCAGAATGGAGTCCACTTTCTTGATCACGTGTGTACGAACATAAAAGATCAAGATCCGAAGAATGTCGAGTCCAATTTGCATAACACATGAATAGAGGATACTGTTGATGCACTGATTACGAAGTTGCAGAGATTCAGATCGAGTCGAAAGAATTACAGCACGTTTAGAACAGGTTCCTTTAAGGATTGAAGATTGCAAATTCTTGAAGGATTCATGGCTGCAAACGTACTAATCTTCGAGAAAAAGAGATTTATCATCTGCTTCAATCAAGAGGATCTACGAAAAAATCATACTTTCTTGCTGCTACAATAATTTCGTTTCCATCTTTCCTTTTAATCTTGCCTAGCAAGACGAAGATGTGGTTCATGGAAATTTCAATTTTTCATTTCTCCTCCGTTGGATCTGAGCAAAATGAATAGAACTTTTAGAGGAAGTGTGTTTATCCCGTTGCAGCATCATTTTCCTAACAGTTACACTGATCAGAGCCTCTGAATCCTCAATAGTTTTTTACCAGAGCGAGAATATTTATATTTATCGTGTATGCATTTGATTAAAGTTTGAATATTTAAATATAGATTAACAGTAAACTAAGGTCATTTTTATAGCCGCGAGGCTGGAATCGTAAACTCATTATTATTTAGTTCATAACAGTAAAATGTTATTTAGGTTCAACAGAGACGAATAACATTTGTATTTAGCAGATTCTGTTTGACATATTTCTTTTCTTCTTCATCTACTGGAGAGACTATTGTACGAATACTAGTGGATCTATTAAGCAAAATGTACCGGTATATTCAATTTATAAATCACAAGATATTAACTTTTTGCACTCGGTGCTATTTTAATTCTAAAACTAAATTTTTCTTCCGTCTTAGAATATTTTCATTTTATTCATACGAAACTGATCCGATTCCCACGTACAATATTTAAATCTTTAGTAACCTATTAAATACAAATTTTGTAATGTAACAAATATTTCGTAATATTTTTTGTAATTTCTTTGAAATAATGCCACGACAATTTCTGGTGGTGCTTCAGAATCGCCACTCGAGTGCAAAGGGTTAAATCAGAAAATGCAGACAGTAAAACAACTAGAAATTAAAATAGTAACCTGTTCTGTGACATACAGTTGATATTTCAGTAATGAAAACTTACAAAGACATGACACAAGGGGAATAAAGTTGACATAGCAACCATTCCACCTCGATGAACATAAATATTATACAATTTGTCCAAACAAGGCCGTGACAACTCGATAAAACGAAAGCGTCGAAGAACCCACCTAGACCCAGACCAAGAAGTTGGACGAAAAAGTTGGTTCCACTTCAACAATTCCGCAGCCGCATAATCCGAGCCCTATAAAACCGTACGTGCCTCCAACAATCAGAATTTCCGTAAAAAGTGTGCTTCAAGTTACCAGTCGAGCCGCGCAGAAGAAGAAGAAGAAGAAGAAGAAGAAGAAGAAAACGAAGGTGTGTTGGCTGGTCTTGTCCGGTTAACAAGTTAACGCCCCTTAAATCTCATCAACGCCCACGTTTGGAAGCTATGCCCGAAGGGATTAGCGTTGTTTCCCGTGGAAAACCGATGTTGTTTCACTGGTAACCGGGTAGATCGCGTTTGCGAGGGGTCAGGGTAAAACTCGAAGAAACGGCCGGGTCCTCGATTCGATCGGGCTCTCTCAGGTGGGTGGGCCCCGCGATCCTGATCGATCCTGTTGGGTCGAAGTTCCTCGAGCAGAAGCGGGCAGGGGATATCGAAGTTTCGGTAATTGGACGGTCGAAGGTGTCCATCGGGTTAACTCGATAAAGGCGCACCGGCCTTGCTGTGAATAAGGAAACGAGCTTTCCGCCATGGTGTCGGTGCCACTGGCCGGTAACGGAACAACGTTAGTCATCGCGAATTCGCCGGCCGAGGCCCACGCATACCCGAACGAGACTACAAATTCTTCAAAGTGTCGGCGCACTTTCAGATGACGATAAGACCGGGTCTCAAAAAAATATTCTGCATAGCTCCGTAACGAACAGTCTCGCGCGGCGCGGCGCGGCGCGGCGCCGACAACGCGCGTGAACTCATCGCGAAAAATCGCCGGGAACCACGCGTATATGCGCTTTGCGTGTGCTGCGTTAATAGGCAGACGACGACGAAGACTTTTCGTTTTTCTTTTTTCGCCATCTTTTTCTCGTCTTCCCTCCTCCCCTCTATTCCCTACCCGACTATCGCGGATCCGGAGGAAGGGTAAACAGCTTTCGAGGTGTGTAACGTACTCGCCGGTGCGTTCTTGATGTTCAGATAAATCTGGCGACACACAGATAAGATCTCAGGCGAACAGCCGGAACGGGGAAGGAAGGGAGTTATGCGGATTTTTCCGGAGGCATATCTTGACTGTCCGCTGCTTTCCTTTGCCTCTCCCCTATCTCCGTGGACTTATCAGAAAAGAGAGAAAGAGATAAAGAGAGAGGTGGAGGAGGATGGGGATCGGTAGAGGGACATCGTGTTTGCTGGCACCGGAACTGATGAGGTCTTTAGCTGCCGCTCTCGCTTGATGGATAGAGGGGCTCATATTGCGCCTGTAAACATTCCCTTTCATAAAGATCCATAAGCGGGATTACAAACAGACTCAATTAGGCCGCAACGCTCCGCGAGACACAACTCGCTAGGCTGCCGCGCGAGAGAGGAACGCCCCCGGAGACTAAGCGATTAACGTTCTTCACGGATTTATTCGCGCGCTCTTTATTATTGCACAAACGCCGCGCAGTGCCGCGCCGATCCCAGCCGAACCGAGGCTTGCCGCGATCAACGGTCTTCGGGAGCTCGCGAGGAAACGGGAATACGCTTTGACGGGACTATCTGATGCCCATGGTGCTCCCGCATCCTGCGATTCCGCAGCTCGAAAGCGATACGCGTCACTTTCTTTCAAGTTGCAATAATGTTCAAAGTCACTGTCCATCGCGATGGACTATATCAAACTAAAGTATGCAGACTTCGAGTACTCGACCAACAAATTTTTGTCCAAGGAGTTTCCCAAATCTGGATTTAGTCGTTCAGAATCGGTATGCGGGTGATCTAATTAATACAATGCTGCTAAAATGCAAATTTGTAATTTTCAAACATTACCCAAAATGATAAGAATTCGGTGTAGCTAGAATTTCATGTAACCCCTTTCGTATAAATTACTTTTGAGCGAAGTTCAACTTCGTAGCATTCGATCAAATTGCAAATGATTTCAAATTCAACGGTTCGTGTGACCTAATAGTGTTAGTAAGTCGATATAAAATTTTTTATCCGCTGTAATACAACCCAAAGAGAGCTCTAAGATGATTATAGTAAATTCTTTGTCAACTGGCCTTTTTAAAATTTCGTCCCTTTTTTTTCTAATCTAGTTAACTTCTATTGTCAATACTTTTCCATTGGCCAAAAAATGCTGGTCTTAAGCTCGATGAAAAAAAAGATGATAATATTACACGTGAAAACATTGAAGGTGACTTT
Source organism: Halictus quadricinctus (assembly GCA_028454245.1). Classification (NCBI taxonomy): domain Eukaryota; kingdom Metazoa; phylum Arthropoda; class Insecta; order Hymenoptera; family Halictidae; genus Halictus; species Halictus quadricinctus. The sequence continues at coordinate 4,857,186 of CM052113.1, read as the reverse complement.
GAGAACTTACTACTAAAGGTGACATTGAAATTTCACGGGGCACTAGAAATAAATATTTTATATTACTTTTTAAGTAGACAAAAATTTATCCATCCAAATTTTTAGCCATTTCTTTTATAACATATATCCAAAGAAATAAATTTCAATAAATGACAATTAAGGATATTAAAATCAGTCATTTTGACGAGTCTCGTAAACCTAGTGCTAAGAAAAAATCGAAATCAAATTTCATCATCTCGAAGGTTCTCCGCACATAACACAAAAGTTGTTATCAACTTGCTAATAATAAAAATGATCGAGGAGGCGAAATTATGCAAAAATTGTTCTATTTTAGGTCATCATCAGACCTGTGGATCTTTATGCAAAATAAAAAATGTTTGCATTGATTGCAAGACACAGAAGCGAAATAAAAATTTTCTTTCTCTCTTAATTAGTTTACTAAGCTGAAACCAGTACGCTGATGTTATTAAATCTTTTGAAAATGCTCACTGCATTAAATTGTGCATACCCATTTTTGTCGTAAATGCATAAGTCTGGTTATCACTTTTGGTGTTTTTCCAATTTTTAGAAGAATGGATCACAGTGCGCCGCGTTAGCGTGCTTGAGGTTCTCGCACGGAAACGGGAATCGGCTTCGACAGAACAACACGCTCGCAGCCCGTATCCGGGCTCTTGGCGAGCGGGATCGAACGATCGAAAGTCAAGTGGACGGAAGGAGGACACGGAGGAAGCGTGGAAAGTCCGTTGAAAATAGAAGGTGCACCGGGAACCGGCGTGTTATAAGCTTCGACGTAACACGGTCATTAATCGCTTTTCACCTGTCGTAAAGTTAGACTACCGGCCCTGGCAATTTATCGAGAACGCCAGTGAACGGGTAATTACTCATAAACAGTGGCTCTGCGACGAGTACCACCGATATTCGCTACTTCTCAATGTCTCCCCCTACTCGACTTTTGTGCGTCGATTTGTCTTCACCGTGCGAGGATTAATTGTGAAACCCTGTGATATTAACACGTTCGCTACCAGCGCTCGGTGCAACAACAGTGTTTATGGTTGTAACACTCCTTTAACACTAGAACTACCGAACCAGTCAAAATGAATTCTTCTTTCACGATTACGGAAACTATAAAAACGTTTTCACGAGAAATTTTTTAGTATATCTCTTCTTTGGAGTACATGTTACCATAAAAATCGTATGAAACCTGAGCAAATTCAATCTTGCTGTTATTATAAAGGGATAAATCTAAGTCACGTTTAGGGCTTGGTAGTTCTAGTGTTAAACTTTATAAAATGTAAAAAAGTTGGAAATTCTTCAAATATTATGCTGCGCATTATAATTTTAAGTAACATCGTGCATAATGTTGATTCGATTTTCTTTATAGTAAATAGAAAATCACTAATGCTACAAATATTCTTTAATATTAATGACACTGAGGAAACTTTTTCTTCTTAGGATGCATGGTGGTTTAGCCTAAGTACTGGTCCATATTATACGATTTTTTATCTTACAATTATTCTCTTGTTGGGATTAATCTTATATTGTATTTCAATCCTTCGCGGGGTATGTAAGAAGGGAGTTGCATTACTGCGCATGCGTTGCGTTTTGATGACGGGAGGGGCCACGAATTGAGGGGAAAGTTACTCTCTCCCTCACTGCCTTTGCCGAATTAGTCACGTGACATTGTGACACATGCACGACAAAGACGAAACGCGTCACGTGACCGGCCGCGGCGGAAGGGTGGGAAATAGCGCGGTAGAAGGGGAAATTAGAGTGGGGAACTAGCCCTAATCTGGCGACCATGTTGCAGGCACTACTATTATTAAAATCACTAGCATTAGTGATTTTTCTTTCCCTAATTAATACGTAGTCGCGACAATTCTTCTTGATCGTTTTATGTAGCTTCGAACGAAAGGTGAATAAAAAGAGAATGATATCGTATTTATGTTAAATTTGGTACAATTTTTGTCTTCCAAATTTCGCTCGTCTTTCAATTTTATGTATCCTCGTAACGAGATTGAAAAGCCACTCAGTTGAAAGGTTAAATGTATACAATTTTTCAGCAGGCATTCCGCTATAAACTATGAATGATTATGTGCATTACGAAACAACATCACGGGGATCGTCTCCTGTCAGCTCCACCCACGCGTTTCTTTCATCAAAGAATATTGTACGCCCCTGCCATAAAATACGGCCGGTGTCGAAAATTCGAAAATACGAACGCGTTAGTGCAAATAACTGGATCGATACCGAACGGCGAACTATAGGCGGCTGAATATATCGACACAGATAATAATTCGCGTTAGTTAACTATTGGCGCTGATATCGTCGCCCACGATATCGCGCGCACCTGTGCTCTCTTTTTCATTTACGGGGCTCCGTATGTGCTTGTAAAATGAAAATTTCGAACGGGCCAGCGCGTAACGCAGGCAGCGCTTCGGAAAAATGGAAAAGAATACGCTGTCGAACGGAAAACAATTTCGTTCGGTTTTACGACGCGCAACGAAGTGGGCGTTTATTGCTTTGTCGGGGTACCAGTTGGTTACTTATTCATTAAGTCCTGGTTAAGATTACCTTCATTCACGATTCCGCAGCAGCAGAACAACAGTTTCCTTCTTACGTTAACTGTGCATTTTTCTTGGAGAACTTGTGAATCAAGTGTTGCACCGTTAATTACTTCTAAACTGATTTCTGTACTCGATTACTTCTTTACCCGCGTTCGCGATTTATTTTCGGTCGAGAACAGTCTTTGTGGCTAGACAATTTAAAGCTAGGATTGTGCTAGTCGAACTCTGACCTGCAGTTTTACGCGGAATAAAAACTTTCTGTATTTATTTGTAAGAAGTAAAATTGAACAGAAATCTGTTCTTTAACAACTTCAACAGGTTGTGAGTAGTACAACAATTCTTTTACGTTCGTCAAATATGGTCGAGTTGTGCCCCATTAATTATTTTTTAACTAGTCCCTTTACTTAACAGTTTGTAAATTATTTTTGCTGGAGAAGAGATTATGAGCAAATGACTTGAAACTGGAATTGGAATAATTGCTGGATTTTTCTGCAGAACAAAATTTTTCTGTATTAATATCAAGTAATAGGAATTGAATTTATTTCATTCTTTAATCATTTCAACAGGTTGCAAATAATATTGCAATACTTCTACAGTCCTCAAATATGTTTATAGTGTTGTATCTCATTGTTATCATAACCGTATAAAATCCGCAGCGGTACTTTAACACTGATAGCCATGATTATGAAATTCACCGAGAGCTCAATTGATTTTTATCTAGATTTTTATCTGAGAATGTAAAATCTGAATAACTTAAATAATTTTCACACCATCGGCAGTTCCAATGAACAAGTCAATTTGTAGTAAAACGTGAATATTAAAAGATCCAAGTCTTTGCCAATACTGTTTACCGAGTCTAAGTGCGGATTTGATATTATTGGCGCTATGAAAACCTTGATTTTCGTGAAGATGATAAGACCGTAAAAGGAGATTAGTGTACAGGAGGCTTATAGGAAGTGTGTGAACGCCGAGTGTGGGAACGACGTGGATCCAGAAACGGTTTACGATGCGTTGATTGCTATTGAGATCGGCATGATTGATATATTTGCCGAAGGAACGAAACACCACTTTCCAGTTGACATGGTCTAGCGGTATCCAAGTCCTTGAAAACTGGCACGATAACCGGAAATGCAAAGAGAGCCTCAGAAACGACGTGTTCTTTAAAGACCACTCGTATAAATCCACGTGTTATGGCACGTTCACATAAATACGCGGAATCGGATGACCAGCGTAAAATGTAATTCAATATTCCCGCTCAATTCCCCCCTTCCCTCTCCGCCCGAACAACAACGTAATATTATTTATGAATTTTTACGAAATTTTAATCGTCTCGATTGATTTTATCATGTGGTTTGTCCACGTTTTCACCCCCTCGCTTTTTTTATTGTCTACTCCATAAATTTTATGAACTTCGCGGTTATGATTATGGGAATCAGAGGAATTGGAATTATTGTTATATGCAAAGGGGAATTTTCATATGTGTAACAGAACGACGCGACGTTCTATGTGTTCGATCGCTGCGTTATGTACACGGGTTCCAATCACGAGGGGCCTAGCTGGTCAATCAGTGTCGACTATGATCGTGAATTATAGGCAATCATAGAAAAGTTTATACTTCCTTCATTAGGTATCGACCAGATTAGGGTTAATGACTCTGTTGACTACCATAAACAGACGCCGGACGTTAAAAGGGAAAGAATCGCCGAGATTTTTGTTCCCGTCTTAAAAGCGTTAGCGCTTTCGCTTGTTAAAACAGTAAATCAATTTTTAACTGTCGCGCGAGCTTTACGGCGTTTCATTAAGCACCGTAAACTTGTCTGTTGAAAAATATTTTGCCACGAGATTGACGGAAAATTGTCCGGCGAAAATATTTATACTGGTAGAAGAGCCGCGAATGAAGTTTTATGAAAACGCTCGTAGCCAAAATTCATTACGAAATTGTTTTTTAATGGCCACTTGACGTAAATAAATAACAAGAGTCGTCACTGTGAAACGTTTACGTTGTAAATACAATTTTGATGCATGCGAAAATTTTTCGAATGAGACGTCATTTATATCGTGTACGGACGCTTTTCTTTGTGTGTCAATGTTAAAACAGTGATAGAACATTGTTGTTTTTAATCACGTTTTTAATGAAACTTTTACTAAAATATTCGTGACTTTTTCTGAATAGAATGACCCCAACCACGATACAATTTCGATCATACTTACTTGGTTAATTCACGATGTTGTAAAACCTCTATTATCCGAAATGATCGAGTAGATGATGGATTTGTTACCTAGTTGCATCGTTAGATCTTCATCGATTTGAATAATAAATCGTATTGCATGGGGACCATTTTAGATTGAACTGTTTTACATGTGGAACACGTCTTAATGAAAAGTTCAAATGTCATCGGTTCGGATAACGGAGGTTCTTCTCTATTGCCAATTAGGCAAGTGAACATGATGCAAATATTAACATGTTTGGACTCATTTTAATCGGAAAAATGTCACAAATACGTTGGGAAGAGCTTCAAAAAAGAACAATTTCAAACAAAAAATTTGCGATCAGATTTGCACACAAATATCGTGTACATGGCTCGTACATGTATCGAGACATTCCTGTAGATCCGAGCAAACCAAAAATTTCATCTACTTTATCCATTTCTTATTGATTATTAATAGACTGCGTATCTTTAAGCGAAATAAAAATATTCTATTTCGCAACAAACTGGAGTGAAATAGAAATTGATTTTCTTTCTTAATATATTTAACAGCTCGAAAATAATATAATAGTATTTTTAAATTCTGCTAACGTTTTCACTGTTTTAAATTACACCTGTCCATTTGTATCATAAATACATAAAATCCGCAGTCTAATTATTAGTAACGGGACGATAAATATAAATAAATTTGAACATTAAAATTTGCAAGATTCAGTAAACGTAGTAGATGTAACGATACAAATTTTGAACACTGCTGCACCGAGAACGTTTTCCGCTTAGAACGTGAATGTCGATAATATTAGCGACGTTTGAAACTTTGCATCGATTAATCGATTGTACTAGAAGTTCCCACGTCAACGAATGGTTTGGCGCTTTCAATCGATACCGGTTGCTCATAAATTATGTCAGGCACGGATCAGTACATGAAATATACCTAAACTTCTCTTTCTGACCGGCGATCCGACACAATGATTTATTTACCGAATCGAGGGTGGGTCGGGTAATTTCAATTGATCGTCGGGAATGGGTCGCGATCGCTAATGGGAAAATTTGCCTTATATGCGATCAATGAACATTGACGGACATCAAAGCTGCATAAAACTATTGCATCAGCCGCCGCTGCCACTTTCAGTTGTATTATGGAGAGGCGGAGGATATATCAGGGCGCGGTACACGCAAACACACACACACACACGCACATAGACACACACGTATACACATACACGTAGACAGAGAATCGGGTTTGACAACATCAAAAACGTGCGTGTCCGTGCGAAAACGAGGACCTAGGGTAGTGTCCGACAAATCAATACTACACTCGAACGGCATAATGGAATGGACAGGTACACACCGCGTATGCAGCCGTGTGCCAACAGACTAATGAAAACACGGAAACCGGCTGTTGTACAAAAGTTAATGATTTTATAAACATTTCCGGACTGTTAGGCCTCGTTAGCCACTGTTACTCTTTTGCCTTGGCGCCTGCACACGCTCGTTTTCCATCGAACAAATTCACCGGCGCACGTGCAAATGTTTTCTCTTCCTCTTGCACCGCGAAAGGGGGGGGGGGGGAGAGAGAGTTTGATGTACTGGATACATACACAGACACAGACACGCACGCAGATACAGAGTGTGCCCGGACCCGAAGATATTCCGTCGTCTTTTCCATTTTGTTTGGGAAACGAAAGAACACTATTGTTGTCCCCGAGACCGGACACAATCCAAAAATACCTGCCGGGACCATTGTAAACAGAGTAAGCAGTCTCGCTGCGACGGCAAACACCGGTTCAACCGGGCCACCGAAACCGAAGCCAGCCGATTTTTCTCCTTTTTCGAGGATTGATATGTGGATTTTGGATAAGCGAGCCACTGTTGACAAGCGGAAATAGTATGTATTCGAACAACACAACCGTTGCAAGCCTTCCACTGACCCGCTCCAGCCTGGAAAACACTGATTCCTCACCTTTTGTTTCCCTTCTACGTGTGCACGGCGCAACTTTCGACCAAACATTTGCACGATTCCTGCAAAGATCACACTGACCAAACAATTTTAACCTCTTCCTTCACCTTCCGACAACCAGCTGACGATTCTTATAGATTTTCAATACGCGTTAGAAAGTCTTTTCTCTACGCCAAACTCAGTTTTTTGAGAAACACGAGAAGTCGAACAAGAATTTTTTCTGCCCCACGTGCACGTCTTACATGATGATGATGTTATGCACAAAAAGTCTGTAAGCTTTCCCAAGTACAATGGTATGTATTTCTATGACATTATGAACATTTAGACATGTTTAACAAATTTTTAAAAAGAGTGAGACATATGATTCTCATCAGTACATAGACGAATAATTTTTACGTACACCAATTTTCTATACTCTGCCAACTACAATATATTTCGAACATTTAGACACGTTCAAAAAATGTTTAATCCTCCGTCAATATGTACAATTTTATTCCGATATAAGACGACGCTTTTTATTTCGAAATAAGAAAGTAATTCTTCTTCATCCGAAATACGACGAAAACCGGTCCCGAGTCACCGTCTTATATCGAAAGAAAACTGTATAGTGAAATATCGGCGTGGGTCAGAAATGACTCCGGCATAGGTTTAGAACAGGTCCGAAGGTTAAAGGTAGAGAGACACTTTTAGCACAGGAATTTTGTCGAGTATTTTATCATTTGTTTTATAATTTATTTTGAAAATTGTGACTCTCAGGCAAAATATGATTGTGTCACATAATAGAGTGAACTTTCTTCTTACAAAAACTGTGAAAAAAGGTTCCCAGCAAAATTGGTGCTCGATACACTGTGACACATTATTTGGTCTTTCGTCAATTCTTCTTTGATACAGGAAAATCGATTATACGATGGAAAATTCATGTAAAATTCATGAGTAGAGAAAGCTAAAACATGTACGATGTTCATGTACGTATATTATATTGTACACTTGTAGGCAAGTAGTATTATACGCGTGGACGATAAAAGAGAATGAAATGAATTATAAGCTTAGCATTTTAATCAGCAATTTTTGTTTACTTTTTCAGAATTTCGTCACCTCGATTCGTCTCTTGATAAATATTGGCAATGTCGAAAAATTCACTGTATCTTCAATCAATATTGCGCAGATATCGATGGTATTGTATATTAATATTTTGTAACATTCTAAGGTGGATTGTGTAATTTCAATTTACAATGAAAATAGAAATACGTGATTGCTTTGTCCTTAAATAAATCACTTATGTCGAAGAGTTTTATAAACTATATACCACATATAAAACAATTCTACTACTGTTCTACTAAAAATTAATTTTACTATTAGATATTGATTTTTCTTGATTATTACATAAATTAAATAGAGAACCTGATACATAGTGTTTCTCTCAAAATCAATCCGGAACAGAAAACTTGAGAAAATATTTTGATATTGTATGGCAATTTTCCTGCACAAGAAAATGTGTAAATTCGATACAGTGAATATTGGTTTCAAATAAAAATTTCGGTCGAATGAAAACCTATTTTATAAATCTATTTTCCATTTCTTTGGACAGAATTAACGAGCACGTATTCAATTTTGCTCTACTCTATTTTGCTATTATACCCTGGGGCGCAAGAATAAATAATTACTCCTATAAAAATATGCTTGATTAGCTCGTCACTTAATCGAGTACTTATTTGACGCTAATGAAAAGGATTATATCCGTACTAAATTATATAAATGTAGTAGCAGCACCTATTTGCTAATACGGGAATTTCTCGATTATGGATCCTCGGGAGCCGGATCTAAGAGTTCAAGGAAAGATTTAACAGTCGTACTGAGAAGGAAGCAGGTCTCTTAAGGAAATTGATAATAACGTAATCAAATTATTTATGAAGCAGCGCCTATCTAGTAACTGTTTGTTACAATGGCTTTCGATCATTATCAATCCTTTCTCGTCTTAATAAGTACTGACCTTCCGCATGAATTTCTTCACAAAGTGCAACGTTATCGTTATACATGCATGTAACTCATTAAGCTAATTTACGTTACAACTTATAACAAGATATTATCTTTCGCAGCAGACGCGAATGAAGAACGAGTAATAGTTTCGAAATCGTAATAAAGATGACAGATCATTAAAAGTTAAAATACAACGCATACTTCCTTCTCGACTAATGAAGCGATCGAATTATATCTTGTTTTTACACAGTTACTGGCAAAAAGATATTTCTATTAAACGAGAAGAAGACTCTAACATTTTTAATTAGGCTGTCGACGTTTTTGCGATTCGACAAAAATACACATGGTTTATACCGGTAGAAAATTGCACTAAAATACAAATAGAATTATTTTCTTCACTGCAGTTTACAATCTGAAAACAAATAATAAATAAATATCCGCGGTATACTAAATCTTTTTTTTTCGTTCAAGCGAGATTGGTTATTTTACCAGTCTGCTAAGTATAATATTTCTTTGTTTATGATAGAATGTTGTCTATGAACACGTTAACTGTCACATATGACTGATAGTGATTTTTGACTAGATTTAGAAATTCATTTTTATTGTAACATATCCAGATAAACCGAATTTTATTAGGATCTTTAGAATTCAGAAGGGTTAAGACAGCATCCCCTATAATACATTTTAAATTTCTAATTTCGGTTTCACATTAATTACATTACTCTGATTTTGTGAGATTTTCTGGGATTGATTTTTGGCACTTAACGTGTTAATTGAGTTGCTCGAATAATCTGTTTCCCAAAATGGAGTTTACGCTGTAATATTCGCTACACCGTCATTCAGTCTGCTTCTTGCAAAATAGAAAAATTGTTGTTACGTGTAAGACGAACGCAGTATCGTCGCCCTTTTATCATCATCAGCATTCTTGGGCTCGTTCGAATAGTTGCCGGCTTTTCCCGGAAAAGCCGGCGAAGATCGCAAGCACCTTCAATTTGAACGTGTTCGCGGCGAAATAAAATTTCGCAGACCGGCGGTTATTAACGGAATTGTCGGCGTTACTGTTAGGTGGCGGGTGTTATTCAGTAACTGACCCGGTATTACATTTATTACCAGGAAAGAAGTGCGTTTACGAGATACATCCTGTTAAAACGCGCTAATGCGCTTTATCACTGTTTTAATAAAAGGATTCCTCCGTGGAATTCCATATTTTTTCTTTTTTTTTCTTCTTTTTAACGCGTTAATCTATTAGTCATACGATCCGCGCCGGTTGGTAACGGTACGCTGCCGCGGAACGATGAAACATTAGGTGATAGGTATAGCATTATGACACGGCTAATCACACCGAACGAAGTGTATCACTACGCGGGCTTATTAACGAGTCTTCACCCCGCTTGAAGAGCGTATACATTTCACTTAGATCACGTTAGTTCTACTGATAACAAACGGATTTATGTTCTTAGATTTATATTCATGTCACGTTGATTAACTAAAAAGATCTCTAGGGTCGTAAGACTGTGAATTCTTATTCTCTGTATTGATTGTAGGAAACCGAGGCTAAATAAAAGTATCTATATTTCACTTATTAATTTGCCTAAAATCGACAGTCTATTAACAAATAATATCCAAGTCGATATACAGGTAATTCCACCTGACTCGAGCATTGTAAAGTACAGAGTAAAGAAACTGTATTCCATCAAGGTCCGTTTATTTAAAACGGCGTACCCCATTTTCAGCATTTGCTAAAATTCATGTTATTCAATGTTTTTTGTTGGAATTGTTTTCAAGTTGCATACGAAATAAACGCTTTAATCACTACATTTTCCACGTGCGTATCAAAACGCATTGAAAAGACCTGAAATCCTTCGACATGCTTATACCAATTTAGCATCAAAATATAAAATTAATTAAACTCATTAGCCGTAGCGATAAATCCTACAGGATCACAGAAAAATTAATCTGGATTTTCTTTCAGCTGGAATATTAAATTACATCCGTAAAAAATGAAACTTTGTAATCAGACTTTTGGAATTTTAGTGAACGCAGGCATAAAAAGGCAATTGATAAATTGGCGCTCGAAAAACTCGTTTATGAAATTATATTAAGCCGAGGTGTCGGTGTTAGGTCAGTGCGAATGCTCGAAAGAGAATCTTCGGGCACTTCGCAAAGTGAACTTCCAGGGAAATAAAACTGCGTATAAATGAACCATGAGTTCTCGATTAATATCATCAGAGAGGACAGTTATGATAATGAAAGAACTTGGAGCTACAGTAAATTATAGCACCATCTTTAGGACGCTTTATGCAAAAAATTCAATTTTCATGCTCTCCGCGCGAGTGTCCATAAAACCGGCCATATTATTTTATTTGTCCACAGCTGTCTTAGAATCCATATCGCACAATTTTAGTTACTTCACATATTAATTGATTCACAAAACTATTTCGTTTCATCGAATACCGCATCAAAATAAAATTTTTGAACACAGAAGTTCGCAGATGCACAACGTACGAAATGACCAGTAACTGATTTTTGCAGCTTTGTATTTTACTGCTAATTACCAAGCTAAGCAGCAAAATTACAAGAAACAGTAGCGCAGCCATTATGCACTTCTACATCGGAAACGAAACACCTAATTACCTCCGTTACATCTGAGAATGCGGGAAAATGCATTTCGAGGATCGAAAACATTTTTAGTTAACCTCGCGATTTTAGAAATGTAAATTCTGGAATGCGCAACATTTTCGGAACATGTTGCAACTGTTCGAGGACAGTTCATATTTTCTGGAGTCAAAAACTCGCATTTTATATCATTTTATATCTCGGTCACTTCTGACCCACGCCGACATTTCACTACACAATTTTCATTCGATATAAGGCAATGGTTCGGGACCGGCTTCTGTCGTATTTCGGATGAAGAAGAAGAAGAAGGGACAGCGATTTTCTTATTTCGAAATAAAATTGGCAATTATGTAGTCAGAGGGTTCAGAAAATTATGTTTCATTGTACCAAGCAAAATTTGAATAGGACAAACAAAAATGATCAATTTTACAATATAATCAGCTGGTCTACAAATTTGAAATTTATAGCTGCAGGGAGTTTTCAGAAAAAGGGATATGAAGTTGTTTTCGCAAAAATTTCCACTTGCCTTAATAATCGCGGAATGCAAACGATGATTTGCGAGGCATTGTGTCACGTGCAAAGATTTAATTCGCAGTTGTATAAAATTGATCCGTAAGTCAGGATCTGAGGATCTCTGTCGTTGACAAGATAATATCCCCGCGCTCTTTTTGCGTGAAATATACAGGGCCATATAAACGATACACGACATTTATCCGCGAAAAATCGCATTACAAATTGTGGAACGTCCCTTCTGGTCGGTGCCAGAGTGAGTCCTCCGGTGGTTAAACTGCACGTACATTTGTTATGTGCACACTTAACAACGCTTGCATGCATTGTACGTTGTAGTTGGGTCTAGTTTATGGGATCATGGTCGCGGATGTTCGTTGCGTGGGGCGTCGATTGGTGAATGGCTCGTGTTGTGAGTTTACGTGAGATATATGCTATTAAGTGTTATTGCAAGATTGCATATCCATGGGTACCATCGAACGCATCCTGAATATGGACAGAAATGCGATCGTAACACTTACTCGGTTAATGATTTATGCTATCGGCCACTGCACGTTGCTGTTACACTGAATCCGAAAAAAAATCTGCAATCTTTGGTTGAGGATGTCTCAATTAATTTTTCATCAGTGGCAATTTCAATTCTGAATTAATATCTTAGCTTCAGTAAAACAATTTAATAATTTGTTTCGGGGTTATTATTTAACTTATGGTTCAGGATTTCTTTAAAAAATATTTACAGTAGAATGTCTAATTCTCAATTGTTGTACATTCAGTAAGATTAAATTCTAGCGATCATTTTAATATATTTTAAAAATCGGCTTTTCAGGAACGTGGATTTTAAAGTATCTTTTCCAAGTGTGTCTGGTTCATTGTCATCCGCTTCTACTAGCTGAGTTAATAAATATTATAATATTTAATATTTACATTAATATACTCGTTGCATATAAATGAGAATCGAATGAATTTTTATGTGCATTGTGCTCTACATATTAATCGCAATATTAATAATTTATGAATATTCATTCATTCCACCACTGATATCAAACATATACCTGTTTAATATTAAAGAGGAAACTTCTCGTATCGACCAATTTCGAAATAAAACATCGGTCTCGTTCAGAATATATTGAAAAAGTTATATAATATGATGCTATCAAAATCTATATTAAAAACTATTATATTTAGAACGAATGTAAAAAAATAATTAGCTCAGACTTATCATTGACTAATCTACCGTTAAAGTGAAAATTTCCCGAGTACACTGATTGTAAAATAAAATATCAATCTTCCGCGCAGAATATATTTAAAAAACGGTGTACCATCACCTCTCCAAAATGAATATTAAAAATACATCGCGTCTAAAAGAACTGTTGAAAGCAGATTAAAATGAACAATTTGCTGTGTACACAGTCCCCGATAGGAGCACAACAAAAATTAGTGAAATCGTTAAAAAAGCTATGAACAGGAATCCAGTATTTATATGGAGCAATGAATAATAAAGTGCAAGTGTTATGCTCGGAGTAGGTTTCCGAGGCGACTGTACGCAGATCCAACACGGCTTATTAAAAACGCGACGGCCGAGCACCTCTTCCATTTCTCCGAAGTTCAAATAAAATCACTGAAGCACCAGCGTGTCGGTCATATTATAATATTTATTTAAATTATCTGCGCACACAAACGCGTCGGTGCGCCGCGATAAAATTACAGCTACTTGCCGTGTACCGTCGCGGCATCTCACGAATAAGCAATCTACAATTCGCTGCCTCAGGGACTTCGCCGACGAATACATTAACCCTATCGAGAAATGAGCTTGTTCGGTATCCGGGCGACTATTAAAACAACTGAAATGCTACAAAGACGTTACCCGTAAGGAATCACGTACTATACTCCCAGCCAAAAATATCACTGGCCGCTTATTGCCTAACGTTTCTGCTTTTACTGTTTCAGTAAAGCACGCTCCGACGTTATTACGCGGAGCGCACAGAACGAGACAAAAATGTGAGCGGAAAATATTCTAAACGCTAGACTATGGATTTATACCGGAAATGTATAGATCGAATTTAAAACAGTAGAAATGAATTTAATAATACTGGGGTATTCGTTTCAATGTTCTCTTTCTATCGGTGTCAATAGATATTTTTCAGTCCTGAACTTGCACGGAGCCGCGTTCCATTGCCGCCAAATGTGGTAATTGTTCAAGAAAAATATTCGTAACCACATTTCAAAGTTAAGCAACTATATAGAGTTAAATTTTATGTCGACAACTTTTACGGAATTCTTGTGAGAAATCTGCAAAGGTGGCTGAAAGGGAGACTTGTCACAGAAACCGCAATTTTGACGATCGTTTCCGAAATTGGGTTGCATCCTCGTCCGTGACAGCCAGGTCGCACCCTGCACTTAAGTATGTAGCGGATCCAGGTGTCACGGCGGAGCCCTTAAGAATGGCAGAAGTGGTATTGACAGTGCCGTGCGCTTGTCACCGGAACGGCAGATGGACTGTCGGCGAGTACGAGGAGAGGTAGGAGAAAGAGAGAGAGAGAGAGAGAGAGATAGAGAGAAAGCCGGGGCGCCAAGTTACTCTGGAAAATTCATTGCGTAGTAATTACTCGACGCGCATTTGCACTCGGTCTATGTTCATTCACCGACGCCACACCGCAGAGGAATTCATCGTCATCCCGAACCGGAGGCACGCCGCTAATAGAAATGCCCGTTAGGATGTTGGCTACGTCTTGAAGCGTAACCGGCGCGCAACGCTGGAACGTAATCGAGCTCCTCGCACGATTCTTTCTTCGTCTTCTTCTTCTTCTTCTTCTTCTTCTTCGTCGTCGTCGTCGTGGTCTTTTCTCTTCTTGACCGGCCGCGAAACGATTACTAAGGACAACGGCGTCCCGATTGTCCCCGGCTACTTAACGCAACGCGGCTCTATCGCGAAACGATGACGCGAATCTCATTATACCATTTCTATCGGGTCTCCTCTCGGCCTGTAATGACAGTTCCCAGGACTATTAAGACGAGCTTAGAGCGATTTCCGAGAGAGTATCGGGACTTTCAAACAGGGACAAGCATCCATGACGATCCGTTGACGAGCATGAGTCACATGTTGCCAGCAGCAATTCGAGACGAATGGAAAAGCTTTCGAACAGGTTGCTCGGACAGGATCCACTCAACGTTTTCCTGGACGCGTAACGTGCTCGGATCAGACGGGCTGCCTCTCGCCGCGATTGCTATGTCTGCGACTGCTATGGTTGCGACTAGCTATGACCGCTTCTACTCCTGATACTGATGCTGCTCCTGCTCCCGATGCTGCTGCGTAGCGCGAAGTAGCTCCAAGATTTATGGCATCCGCTTTACTACATTTTGATGCGGCACATTCACTCGGTTTAAAGAACGGGATCACGTTCGCCGGGAATCATTTACGATATTATTTTAAACGATGATAATATCGGACAAGCGTGGCTGATACGCACCGGCTTCGCATGGTCTGAACAGTTGCGCATCGCCGATATGGGGATGCCCATGGTGTCTCGGGGAACTTGTCCGAGGAACGTCGTGGAAGTGTTATTGAGTGCTACTGTGACCGATTTCGGTTTTAGAAAAATTAACAGTTTGTTTGTTTTAGGTTGGAGTTCTCAGATGAACCGGTCCGAGAGAACTATCGTTTAAAACAGGACCGTGATGTTTGAGAGAGTTGACCATTTTATGGTCGTAATGTTCGGAACAATTGGCCATCATGGTGTGTACAGGGTGTTTCGTTTATCTGAAGTTACGGAAAAAATTTGTTTACCAAGAATTGTTCGGTATGTACGGAACAATCGTATGGTGTACTTTTTTGAGGATGAGTGGGTGTAATTCGAAACAGTAAAAAGATTAAAAGAGTTTAACAATGTCGATCATTTTTAACATATAAAAATGATTAAGGAGCAAAATAAATTTTCACTTGGCTCCTATAGATTGAAATTGATGCATAAAAATTTTATTTTGTATAAAGATCCGCTGTGTATTTATAACATACTTTATAATGTTTTGTAACAGTAAATAGCACAATGTGATATGTCGATGAATTCGTCTCGGAAAATGCTCGTATTATGATAAAAAATATTCAGATAAACGAAACACCCTGTACATATTTGCGAAGGCGTCGAAGTTCAACGACCCCGTGCGAGTAATTAAAGGTTAAATTATAATGTTGAAGTAATAATAAATATTATTGTAATAAGTTTAAGATGTGGAATGATAACTTTCTATTGTACGTCGTTACGGTGTTTGCACAAATATAATATACAGGCTTGAGATTTTCAGTAGAAATGGTAAGTCATACACTGCCACGACGCGACGATTGAGTAGTGTGCGACCAGGTAATTCAGATTAAATTCTCTAAAATCGCGAAATAAGTTGCGATAAAAGTACTCCCATGATTGATTCTTTCACATTGCTGTGAACCATTAGTTCGCCGATACCGAGTACAACAGCTCATCAATTTGTCTGTCTATTACTTCCTTTCTCTACTGGCAATAAACAGATTGTAATATAATGAACCGTTTCTAATCGATTTCGATTATCGTCCGTCTATTAATGTGGATGAAATTGATACCGGAATCGATTATAGCCGTATCGATGTAAATGTTTACTGCTCCGAACGTCAATGAAGATATTAGTAAAAATCTTTCATATAAAATCGAAAAGCAATCACCGTTTGCCTATAATTTGTAGATTAACAAGTTTGCCTGGAATTAGGTTCGATAACTCAGGACTCGGGACCTAATGAGGTCGAGGAAGTCTGTTATGTTATTCAGTATTCAAAACAAACCCGACGAAAGGTAAACATTCCTATGCTGATGAATGGCAAGAGATTGTTGTTGAAATTCGGTATTGGTAGGTAAACACAAAGTCAATGTCGGTGAATTAATATTGTCGGCGAAATCAATGTCGGTCGAACGTGGTCGATTAAAACATTGTCCGTGATTGTTGGTAATTTGATACGAACTCGGCCAATGTGTGTAAATTATTTTGAAAAATGACCATTGTTTTCGTCGGTGGAGCCACGGAGTCGCCATTCGAGTGCAAAGGTGGAATGCATTATAAGCTCCTATAAAAAGATTAGGCGAAGCTACCACCCTAGCTTCCTGGGTCCCATGCTGTTCTACGTGGTAGCAAAAAGCCAACCGCTTTCACGGGAAAGCAATCAAAGAGTTGACCATGGTCCCCAAAGGGGGGGGGGGTGCAAGGTGAAAAATCCGAAGGGTCGATTTCGCGGAAGCGACGGTCGGGTGAGCGTACTCGAAAATCGTGGTTGGAGTCCGAACCGCGAAGGACCTTCCTCCCTTGGTACCCCCTCTAAGGTACCGCTTCTTGCCCCCTCCCATAACCGTGCAAACACACCACCATCTCGTTCTCCCTTCCTGCGAACGTCTCGTCGCACTAATAATTCGTGAGTACGTTGCGGTGATGTTGAGCATTCCACCTGCCAACAGCAACCGGGCACATCCCCCCACCTGATGGTACCGGCAGGAAAAGTGGCCGCACGCCTTGCAATCCCAGCATTTCTGTGTTGGTTGTGGCCGTGAACGGGGCTCAAGTCCAAGGTTACGCGAGAGAGGGAGAGAGAGCGAGCGATCGAGCGACAGAGAGAAAGAACGATCGAGTGAGAGAGAGGGAGCGATAAAAAGACCGAGAAAGAACGATATCAAACGCGAGATACATAAACGGAGAGAGAGAGGAAGAGAGAAAGAGAGAGAGAGAGAGAGAGAGAGAGAGAGAGAGAGAGAGAGAAAGAGAGAGAGAGAGAGAGAGTTAGAGGGCGAGAAAGCTTCGAGTGCTACGAAAGTCCTGCGTGCGAGAACCACCGCGTTCTGTCGTCGATCAACCCTGGTCTCGATCGAAGCGGGGACCGTTCCAGGAAGCTGCAGACGCACCAAGGTACGTACGTGATTCCTCATGAATGACAGAAACAACCTACTCTCTAAGAACGTGTACGGATCGGTTACCACTTTGCCGCTTCGATTCGCGCTTAAACTTGTCACGTTTGATGCTCGACCGCGTGCGCGGCCGCGCGCGCTCGCGCGCTAACAAAACCGCGAGGGAAGGACGTTGTCGTCGATAGCTCACGATAAACACTGCGATGTTTACGGTTCGCGATCTCGAAAGTCCAGGCAGAAGGATCCAGTTCTGCGAATCGGTCGTGAAAAACTGTGATTTATCTCTCGGGTCTCGAGAGCCGCATCGATCGGCGAAGATTGAGAGCCCCGAGGACCACCCCTGTGACCTCGTGAAGACCTCCAACGAGGGCGCAACGCCCGGAAGATATCGGGTCCGGGTTATTCCCGGAATCGGAGATGCCTTCGATCGGGGCTCTTTTTCCAATTAAACGCGAAATTCTGAGCCCCCCCCCCC
>CM052113.1:4822841-4838368 GCA_028454245.1 Halictus quadricinctus | reverse complement strand
TGGCAAAGATTTTAATTAACCGGGGGCTATAGGTTGCATTTTGTTTCTATTTTATTAATTTGTATGCTGGACCGAGGCATCTAGCATTTTCCATCTTTCCCTATTAGATCACGGGAAGTGTAAACATCGTCTTCCGAAGTCAAGTTTTGCTTTTTGACGAATACCTTGTTAGAAGGACATTTGAAGGTCGACGGTTCGATCATCGCCGGGGCATTTATTTGGAGAATCCCGAAGCCTAATTACCGGAAATTGCCCCGTAAAATTTTCCGAATTAGAGTAACATTACCAATACAGATTTATTTAAATAGCAATTCACTGACACCGGTGTTGATTAATGGCAACTTTGGCTGGCAAAGATTTTAATTAACCATGGGGTTTAGGTTGGATTTAGTTTCTATGTCTTCTGATATGCAAAAATAGTTAACGCTCAGTTTCTATCCATTCTTACTAGAGTACTGCAAGCGTAAACATCATCTTCGCACGTAAAGTTATGCTTTTTGAAGAACCCCTCTTAGAAGGACATTTGAAGGTCGACAGGGATTGATTGCTTTCGATTACCGTGGCGAATTTATTCGGTGTGCGATGGAGCCTAATTGCTGGGAGGAAGTCCCCGGGTTACATTAACGTCGCCAACATAGTTTCATCGATAACAATTTAATGACACCAGAATTGATCGCCACAGAGTTTAATCGTCTACAGGGTCAATGTTAGAACTATAGTTCCTTTCGTCTTTTTAAAAGGCAACTATCATTTTCTATCTTTCCTCGCTAGTGTAAAGCACGAGCATCGCCTTCGTACGTCATGTTATAGTTTTTTGAAGAATTTTTCCGGAAAACCATTTGAAGATTGACAGGGATCGATAGCGTTCGATTATACCGGAGAATTTGATCGACAACAATTTTGATCGACAATGATTTTAATCAACAACAGTGCCTAGGTTAGATGCAGCGTCTGTTTCTTTCTTTTTATACACGGTATGAGTAACCTATCATTTTCTATCTTTCCCTATTGCAATACAGGCAGCGTAAACATCATCTTCGTAAGTCATGATACGCTTTTTGAAAAATAACTTCTTCGAAGATCATTTGAAGGGCGACAGGGATTGATAGCGTTCGATTATCCCGGTGAATTTGATCGACAACAACTTCGACCGACAAAGATTTTAATTGCAACGATGTCTAGCCTAAAGCTGGCTTCTATTTCTCTTTTCTTTTTGTATACAAGATAAGTCACCTATCATTTTTTTTTGCTTTAGAGCACGCGGAGCATAAACATCGTCTTCACGCGTCAGGTTATGCTTCCTAAAGATTTACTTCCCCGAAGGTCGTTTGAAGGTCACTGCGGTATTCATTGTTGATTACGTCTTTTCGTTAGCTGTAATTAAACTGCCGTATTTCAAATGTATTTCTAACGAACGTCAGAAATATTTTTTCCCTGAAGGTCATTTGAAGGGCACTGCAGAATTCATAGTTGATCACATCTTTTCAGTAGCTGTAACTAAACTGCCGTATTTGAAATGTATTCTTAACGTAAATTAATAGACCATATGCAAAACGACGAAACCATTTAACAGTAAACCTACCGAGCATTAAAAGTAACTGATACATGTCGTCTTATAAAAATGATGGGATTGAATTTATTTGGATTTTGTGTTCAAAATATGTTCATTTAATCATTTCTATGAAATCATCATTATAATTTCAGTAATTGTAAAATCAAAAATCTGGAAGCGGTCATTTTGATCAGCGGTGGTAGGTTTAGTGTTAAAGAATTAAAAACGACTATTGTATTGTCTTCATTGAACCCAGTAAAAGAAAGGAAAGTATGTCTATATAGTACTGCATTTACCAACTAGTACAATGCACAGTGACTCCAACTAATATTCGGACGCTCTTGAACATCGCATAACTTTGTCAATATTGGAGTATACTACTTGAATATTTTTGAGAAGTTAGAACAATTGGTTCGCCACATAACGTGAAAAAAATGTTTGATTAAAATTACAGTTGGTCGAAATTGCGGAGAAAGTACTAACAGTTTTGCAGCTTTTTCATGCGGACTTATACTAAAAATTTAAAAGTACGTTTTGTACATCTGTATCAATTATACATATTCTGAATATTTCATCTAAATCAGTCAACGTTGCACTCAGCTACAAACGTTTAACGATGAAAACTGAAGGGTGAAAGTCGCAGAATTTTGGCCTTGACAGGGAGTTTCGCCCTTATGGGATCATTTTGAAACATCTGTAGCTCATCGCAACGTTGACCGATTTCAATGAAATTCTCAGAATACGTATCATTCATACAGATCTACAAATCGTGCTTTCTAAATTTTCAATGTAAGTCCACGCAAAAAAGTTGCAAAATACAACTTTTAGTATTTTCTATGCAATTTCGACCAATTACAATTTTTGTAAAAATTTTTTCTCTTTATATCAAAAACCAATTGTGCTAACTTCTTAAGAAAATCCAAGTCGTATGGTTCAATTTTAACAAAGTTCTACGATTTTTAAAATCGTCCAAATATTAATGGGAGTCACTGTACATTTCAGCAGTCCAGTTATCACGTTACCCAGACCAAAGTACTGTTGTTTTCGATAAAAGTCCGAATTGCAGTATCGGTAAAATCCGCGTGGACGACTTCATCATCGCCGAAATCCCCGAAGCAAAGTTTCTCCTCCTCGTTGGCGAAGGGGCGTCCTAAAATATTGTTTTTGACAACCACCGGCCCGGGGAACACGGTATTCTCCCGGCCCCTCCGACGGCTGTACACCGGGTAGTATTCAATTCGTGCCCGCGCCACGGTATTTGCGAGGAAATCGGTTTCTGTAATTACCTTAATGAATGGCAACAAAGGCGAAAGCCTTATATATACCCGGGCGATATTATGTTCTCCTTGCGCTCGCTCGCGGTGTTCCTCCTCGCGTAGTCGCTCCTCCGTCCTCTCCACCCTTCTTCTCGTTCGTTTTTGGTCTATCTGCAGACCTCTCGGCACTAAGACCGTTTCCTTCGCCATTACATTGTGGCGAACTGTTCGACTAACTTTGAAATAATTAGTCTGGATAATGAAGTTCAGCCGCACAATGGCCTTAGCTGCGGAGGGTAATGAGATTCGCCCTCCTCTGTCCCGTCGTTTTCGTGCGATATTGATTACTTAAAGCCTTCACCCCCCTCCCCGCGGCTCCAGCGTCTTTCTGAATGGTTTTACAAGAGGCTTAAGAGATATAGGCGAATCAATCTTATCATCCTTGAGTGGACGCCACATCGTTTCGCACTTGCAGCTACGTGTGTGATACGGTGCATCCCACGCTAATTTCCCTGTTAATTAAATAGGTAGGAAGAGATAGCCCGGCGGAGAGCGCAGGCCTCGTTTTCATCGTCTCGGGCTTTCTCTCTCCGACTATAATGGATAATTCGTGTGAACACATTGCGACGGTTATGTACACAGATAATTGGACGCTGTTGTGTGTTACGTAGAAGTGATCGGTAACTGTTTTCTTAACGAGAAGCTTAGAGGATCGTGCAGGAATCGAGTGAAAATGGCAGAGCGCTTAGCTTGTTGTGCTTGTCGGGACTTTTTTTCTAGTCGCATATTTTGAAGTGTGCATTCCGGTAGGTCTGAAATGTTTCGAAAGAGACGAACAGCTTGAGCACGATTAAATTGTTAGGGGGCCGAATGAACCGGTTGTAAATGGACCAGAAACATGGTTGAATTTATTTCATGGTCCTGGACGTTTGTTCGCGTTCTGTTCACTTCATTTAGAAGCGAATGTAAGACCTCGTTTTCCCAGACGATGTCCAATTTTTGCTAATGGACGAAATTAAGTGGTCTCGATGTTCGAAAATTTCTAGTTCGATTATTCTGGAATTATTCCGAATTGTTTCACATTCTTCTATGTCCACATGTTACTAACGGTTTTTGCCAGATCGTTAGACAGCTTGAAAAGCGAGTCTTCATTTTTGTATCGAAAACAGATTTTTATGAATTTTGTGTCTCGAGAATGGCAGTCATTTTCAAATCATTTCTGATGAGTGTTAATCAATTTTTCATTTTCGGGTCTGTGTTACTTATTTTTGTGTATCCAAATCTGACGATGAACAATGTCAGAACACTGTTGAAAAATGTGTACGTGTGTATGTACATTGCATTTCCTGAAAAAAAAACATTATTTCTGGTCTCTCAGATCGTTACAAAGTTGCTGTGTTGCAATCTGTAAAATGTTTTGATCACTTAAAAAATTGTTCGATGCTTGGTTAGATCAGAATTAAATTATCTCTCTAACGAATGAAAAAATCGAAATCATTTCCAGCAGGGGTTCTTAATTTTTTATCAATTCATTAAACGATTAGGAAACCCGTGTTACAACATCGTTACGTGAAACGTTATGAGGCAAACGCCGGCTCTGGCAACAAATTGGCGCGCGTTCGGTTGGGTCCGCATTAAATCGAGCCTCTAACGAGTAAGAAAATCGAAATCGGTGGAAGCAATGGAGGAAAGTGTGGCAGAAACGCGGCGCTGTGTGTTTGAATTCCATAGGCGATCCGAGGCCGGGACGGGGAAACTGAAACTAAGGGAACGCTTTCTGCGCACACCGTCTTCGAGATAACAGGTTATCGATAAAGCTCGTCGTTATCGAACGATGCTGTACCTCCTTAACGGTTAACAGCCCGTGTAGTCTCGCTAACGAAACGTTCATAAACCATAAGGAAGGAGTTCTTTCAATTTCCTTCGTGGAATTTCAGAAACGATTAAGCGATGGACCGATCTTATCATGGTCCACGGGTCAACGAAGTCTCCTTCTGTGCTCGGAGCGATAGTATGCTCTGATTCCGTCGTTAATCGAGTAAAGGTACAGGGAAATATTCTTCTTCCCTGTTCCACAATATTCCGCTGCTGCGCACACCGGTTCTCCTGCACGTGGCCACACCGGAATAGTTGCTACGATAGTGAAACGTGCTGTTCGTGACGATACAGTAAAATTTTCGCTGTTATCGGTGCCGTAATTAGACCGTGGACTTTATGCATTCGCGACTCAAGTGAACAGACCGAATCTGAAACAGTACATTTACTCAAACGATTTTCAGAAAGGAAGTTTCTATCTAGCTCGTGCATCGTATAAATAAACTACGGATTTTATGCATTTCTGATAAATCTGAGTATAATATGTAAATATGAATAAAGCGATAATAAGAATTTTAGAGTACCGATTTTTTGTCAACTTATTCGATCTGCTAAAGAAAGAAACAAATTTTTATTTGGCTCCAGTACCTTGAAATTGATATATTTTTTATTTGGTTCTAGTATCTTGTCATTGACACAGACAATTTTTATTTTGATTATAAAAAGAAGACTGATATACTATGTAAGAATTGTAACAAGTTCATAAGCGTTTTACTGAGAAGTTCTTGCAGAGATACGGGACATAAATCTTCAACCCATGTTGCACTCCTGTGATAATCTCCAGAAGATCTAGTAGTTCGTAGAATCGTAAACCTGCGAATTACTTCACGAGCCAGAATGAAACTGAAATTAACGCGTGACAATGAGCTTTGGACTGAATTGTGTACCAAAGTAGCACAAAGCAAGATCTTCATTACTAGAAAAATCTTACAAGATGTAGAACACAATATCGTACTGATTTTAACTGATTTTAATTACTGATTTTTTACTGATTTTAATTTACACCAGTGACAAAGATAGTTCAACCCTTTGAGGACGACGTCGACATAATGCCAACATCCCAATTTCTGAAGTTGCATCGACGTTTATTCCTCCAAAATTTCTGAAATTACAAACAATTTAGCTATGTGCATGACAAAATATCGGTACAAAATTTTTCTCAATATTCAAGACTTTCAAATCCTTGACCACAAAGTATTAATTTCTATTTTTGGCAGTATTTAAGATTCCGATACACGAATCATGGAAACTATGATCTCTCAGAAAAATATTTTTAGTATTCTCAAAAATCCTCGACCACAAAGTGTTAATTTTGATTTTTGCCAGTATTTAAGATTCCGATACATGAATTATATAAATTATAATTTCTCAGAAAAATATTTTCAGTATTTTCAAAAATCCCCGTTCGCAAAGAGATAAAGTGTGTAAACTTCGATACCCGATTCGAGGTAATTATGCTGTCACGGAAAAATGTTGGTATTTCGAAAAATCTTCGTCCAGAAATCGAACGTCCCAATTTACAGAAATTCTAGCCCGTTTGATTCGGTATTTCGATATTATAGGATCGATACACTCCCGTGTTTATTTCCAGTGACAGTTATCGCGTTTCAAGGTAAAACAAATCGACGCCGTTATCGATTACTCGTAAAAATGATATTTGCTGAAAGCACAGTCACGATCCCGTTCTCCCCAGCCAATAGAATCTCGAAATGTAAACTCGAGCATCGTGCCTTTGCCAATAAGCGGGCTTTAGAAGTCCTTAAAGGAGTACTTTCGCCAATTGGCCGTAGATTACAGGAACACTTGATTGTTCTTAAGCGTAGTTAATTTTGATAGAATTCAACATCAACCGGCTGAAAAATCGTTTTAATCGACGGTCGTTTCGTTACTCTAGTTGAATGCTTCGGTGATACTGCGTTAAGATACTAGACTACCGATCTTTTAATACTAGACTGCGGAGCTTTATGCAAAAGAAATGTTTCCTGTGGCAATTTCACGAGTCTGGCGCCTAATGGACATTTTGTTCTTTCTTTAGTAATTCTAACAAGTTGGAAGCAATATTACTGCGGATTTTATGCACTTCATATAATATGAAGCTTATAGTCTCATAATACATCATTTAATTCTACCATTGTTTCATGACGCAGCAGGCGAGAGACTAAAGACTCGTTTTCTCTTGAAAATGTTATACATTCAAACGTCTGTGGAAATTTTAAAAAATTTGTTTCGGGACTGAAACTACCATAGGTTTAAAGATTGAAGCTTCCTCTTTACAACAACACCTTAAAAATTGATGTACAATGTTTTCTGGTCGTTTTATCGAGCTTTCATTATGAGGTGTGCCGCAAACTTTAAAGTGACATAAGTGTTCTTTACTTTACCGAACTGGGTCCTCGTTTTTGTTCCATAAAACAGCGAAAAAAATCGTAGATTAATTTTCAAGGCGTCTTTGTAAAGAGCTGATTCCAATATTTAAATCTGCGGTAGTTTTATTCGTGAGAAAATTTTTTTAGAGATTTTGGAGACGCTTCAAAATGCAGTGTTTTTTCGGAGAAATCTTCAGTTTCCCAGCTGCTGCATCATAGAAAAATATCTTAGATGAAAATGAAATGATACAATGACAATTTTTCGAAAATTGGAAATGTAGTGTTGTTAGCAAGTTAAGCTTTCCACAATTTTAAACTACACCTACTCAGTTTTGCAATAAACGCATAAAATCTGCAGTCTACTTGTTCCTTAGCAGGATCGTTTTAAAATAAGCAATAATCGGCCAAGGTTATCGAAACGGTATTGTTAATATTATTACTTGGTACGGTTACATCGTTAGTTCGAGCTGTCACTTCGTGTATCGAGGGCACTTTATGCGCAAGCAGATTGCGCCGATCGTGAAACGGGAATAAATCTCCGCCGTGAAGATTTTGAATGTTATCGCCGTCAGGAAGCACACGATAAAATATTAACGATTGCGCTTCGATATTGCTTTCCCGAGTAAAAAGTCTGTCCAGGATGAACGCCGGCGTCGCGTAACATTAACGACTAACAAGCTGCGCGAATTGCGAACAGGTCCAGTTTCCTTGAATGGACTCGAACGGTTCTTAAAGGCTCGCGAAATCAGCGTTATTTTCCTCCACCGGATGTAAAACCGCTGTGGCCCCTTCGATATGCCTCTGATTAGACTGTCGTAATTGCAATTGATTAATTGCACCCTCCCACCCTCCCTCTCAACCCCGTAAAATGATCGATACGCAGTTTAATTGATTAGTAATAACTTTAATCAACACATTAGGTGAAACGCTCTCGATTGTTGCCTCATGCTTGATCCTCGAAACGTTCACACTGTTCCATTGTTACACTGATTCTGTATGAAAAAATTAGTTCACGATTTTAGTATTTGTAACCTCGTTTTCCAAGAAATTAAGTTTGGAAATTTGTCGACTGCGTATTTGGCTTGTTTCCGTGCGAATGTCGAAGCTGATTTTACGTGGACAAATATGTAAACAATGCAAAATCGAATATTTTCTCTGTAACACAGTTTTCGAGAAAATCCAGTTCAAAAATTTAACCAATACCATTGTCCCCGATTAAATCCTGACACCTAAATTTTGTTAAACATCGTACAAATTTGATTTCACACTTTTTTACTTTGTCGAGACGATCACTACGTTATTTTTAACTTGGATGTAAACTTATTTTTACTAAAAATTGTACTTGATGACTTTTCCTTTCAAACGGAGAGTATAATCCTTAATGCAATAATCGTTGTTATCAGCTATTCGCTATAAAATAAGTATTAAACTGTTTATGGCCAAAAGCCATTAGTTTAGGAGATATTTTAGCGTCAATGTAGCTAAGTGATAGTAATAACATTTATCTTTTCAATGTCGATGTTGGAATATTCTTGAAAATTCCTCGAAAGCAGCTCATAAATATTTCAACATTTTCTGATAGATTGAGATACAAGCGAATATTATCCGCGCCGTTAAAACAAATATTAAGATACAAGAAAACATTATCGACACCTCTAAGACTAATATCATAGAAGCATTTCAGAATCCTGTTGGGTGACTCACCTACTACAAGTTTTATTCTCGCAATGTTATTCAAAACGTTTCGAATCTGTTCGAAAGATTTTTCTGTTATAAAATTAACAAGCTTCATCCAGGACTGGAGCTCATCCACGTGTCTGGCCCATATCGAATCGTTTTCACAAACCATTGAACGTTCTACGTATTCCATTAATGCGTATGGAACTGTAGTAATCTGTGTTTCGCGGAGCATTATGCAGACTAGAATTCGAATTACAGCTGCCTCAAAATCAAATGTTCAAATTTCTGGCGAGCGTGCCGCGCGAGGCTCCAACCGACGATAAAATGGCCTAAGTTCATGCCAATTCTCGTAATATTTTCGTATAACGTACCCTCACCAAAAATATTTTAAAGATTCATTTCATCCCCTAAACATGGAAAAATATAAACAAAAGAAAATCTCGTGATAAACACCTTTTGTGCTCATTTACACTAAAATTTACGTTTACAATAAAAATGAGTAGGCTAAGGACTTCCTAACACTAAACTACCGAGTAATAAATACAACTGATGTATATTGCTTTGTAATAATGACAAGCCTACATGTTTTCAAAACTCATACTATTTTTGACGTAATATGTGCTCTAATAGAGAAGTTTATTAAAAAATTTCTGGTAGAAACATTTTTCTAATTTCAGTAATTGCGAAAGAAAACATTGGGGATCAGTCATTTTGGTTCGGTAATTTTAGTGTTAATAAATCAGTCAACTTATTAGTAAACCAACAAGTCACCACCAGTGGTAATCCAACAATATAAAAGAAAATGATTAAGCTTCCTTTTGATACGATTAAAATTTGGTATAACTAAAAATCCTAGGTTTCCCTAAATAAAGTATTAACTCTCGCAATCGCCATTTCCGCCAGAATCGCCTAATCAGCACGAAGCGTGCAGTGAGCGCATCCCCAAAAAAGATCTGCCCCGACTATACTGATGGTCGACTACTCGCAGCAGCCAGATCCTCGGTTAGATCACTGACGTGCATCGTTACCATCCGCCGTTTCGGGAAAGCATGCTCGGGAAAACGGCTTGCCGTATTTTAAGAAACACCCTGTGAGTGGACGTTTATGCGATCCCTCGGGACGGGTAGCATCCCTTGGGGTAGCCTTTGTGTCAGCGGAACTAATTAGACGTTGCTATAGAACGTGTTACGTGTTTCTTTCGCAGGTTCCCCGGTCCGGTATGTATTTTTATTATATCTCGCAATTAAGGTTACGATCCGCCGGCTAGGAAATTATCGTGTCAATTAAAGCCCGCGAAACGATATATGCTTGTCAACCTGAACCACGACCGTTCGACTTTCATGAGATATACGGTGCAGTAAATTACTGTGCGGTTGCACGTGGACGCGACGACACGCGATTGGTGCACCGAGGGATCCTGTGATTTTTTTTTTTCGCGTTGATAGATCAAAATTTACTGGCCGGCTAAGTAAACGCCGGCCGTAACAGTCACTTTCGCTGGGAAATTGAAAGAGATGTTTACGTTTGCGACGTAATGTTTACAGTGCCGACTCCGGATGCGTTTCCAACCCGGTACACCCATATTTCTTTTGGACAGTATCTAACGATCGGGGACCGGTCCTTTATGCTTCCTCGATTCCTGCGCGGGATAGCGAGCCTCTTAAAACCGAGGCGACGACGTTCTTCTAATTTTTCAACCGGCGCGGTAAATTATATTAGCAATACCGACTGTGCCGTCTGTCGTTTAATGAATCGGAAAATTTACCGTCGAGCAAACCGTTGAAATCGGTCCCCCTCGTACCGCCGGACAAACACAGACTTGCCATTAGTAACGAAACTCGTTTGTTCCACTTCGGTTCGAATACCGTGAAATCCTGTCGACATTTAAAAATGTAAATGCAAACAGCAATGAAAATTCTACGTGATCTTTATGAATTTTTTTATTTTTAACGAGTTCCTCATTGGAAAGTATACATATCGAAGCACACGTAGTCATTTTTGCACTGCAAAATCTTGACAAATGGCTTAGTTACAATTCTTCCGAGAACTGTTTTCTGAAACAAGTTTGTCATCCGAAACGAAAAACTCGTATCGAGATTTGATTAATAGATTGATCGATTTTTCAAGAATTTCTCATTCTAGAAATGAGTATTGAAAGATGTGTTCTCTTCTTTCTTCGTCTAGAATTTTCTTCGTCGTCGCGAAACGCGTTGGACCTTATCGCTAATTAATAGGGATAGGGTTGATAGGTTGGTTACCGTATGGTAGACTGATTTGAATAACAAAGTATAATTCAAACTTAACAAATATGACATACAGCACGTGGTCGCGGAATGTTTGAGTGTTCTTTTGCTTGTTCTCACTATTTTTTCGGCGGACGCATATTTATACGGATTTTCGTCTTCGCCGGACAGCCAATCAGCGTGATCTTGCGTGTTGATTGGCAGCCTGGTTGACAATGAAGTTTGCCATGAAAATTTGCCAGATGGGGTGAAAGATGACCTGGGTCATATTCATAAAACCTTAACTCCAGGTATCTCGCAGTTTACTCGATTGATGGGGTCTCTTTTTTATGATTATTGGGAGTTATGAAATGTCTGAAAATTTGGATGTAATAAACGGATTGTATCTAAAAACTAGTGACTTTGGAATTAGGGTTAGGGCGTGAGGCTGTAAGTTTCGCTGGGTTTTCCGTTGCATTGGCTGCGTAACAGATGAATAAACAAAACACAAAAATATGGAAATGACAGACGTGCTTATCAAAATTATAGTCATATTAAAAGGCTTTTTGTGTACAGCTCCTGTTTCGTATAATTGGCGAACGACATTTTAGTTTCGCATAAAATCCGCCGCCTACTAATTACATTTGTCTGTCTAGGAAACGCAATTTCAACATCCGAATTCAATTGGGAATCTCGTTGCAGGTCTCGGCGACGCGCTAGTCGCTTTTACAGTTACCTCGGCAACATAAGTGTACAGCGTAAATTACTTGTTATCTCCCGTTTAAATTAAAACCGATGAGATCTATTTCCTATCGGCGTTTCCACAGCGCCTCCTGTAAAACGCGCGGTCTCCGCTTCGGATTTTCGCAAGGCTCACGGACTCTGTTTGAACGGGGGGGGGGGGGGATCGACTCTTCAGATCGTAGAGGCGATTAATTAGTACCGAGCGAGAGCGCGCGACTCTTTAAGAATAATCGGATTCAGCGATGCGCCGCTCCGATCGCGCGCGGCAACAAACGGGAATCAAAACGCGCAAGTTTGCGCGCGCGTTCGGCTTTCCGCGATGCTAATGCGTTTCTATCAAACACAAACGCGCGTTCCCTTTGTGTGTAAATTCCCCGGTGCAAGTGCGCTCGGTGCTGTTTATGAAAAAAGAATTGCAACGTCTCCGACTCCCCCCTCCCCTTGCATCTTCCAGTTTATCAGGAGTGCGAACCTATTCCGAACAGAAAACAAGCGGAGACCGCTTCTGTTCGGAACGTGTGCTCCAATTCTGCATCGTTATACTCGCGGAGATCTTTATCCTCTCAGTATCGTTGTTCTCGCGTTCCTGTTTTACGGTTCTTTTACGAGATCAACAATTAAAGTTCCTGAAACAATTCGATTAATTCTTTGCGCACGAGACGTTTGTTTATTGTACTCTTAGACGATTTTAATCGATTAATTTTCTACATAAGATTATGTACCGAAGAGCTCGTATGTAAATCGCAAGAGTCAAGTATTATTTTAATTATTCGTATTTTCAATCTGGAGAATTCTTTGCATCGAGGATAATAGCAAATGTGGTTTCAACTTCACCTCGGGAGACC
Organism: Halictus quadricinctus; assembly: GCA_028454245.1. Taxonomy (NCBI): domain Eukaryota; kingdom Metazoa; phylum Arthropoda; class Insecta; order Hymenoptera; family Halictidae; genus Halictus; species Halictus quadricinctus. The sequence goes on along the minus strand of CM052113.1, from coordinate 4,825,828 downwards.
AGCGATTATTAACTTTTTTAAATGTAATCCTGTAGATCTTGGCGAGAAAATCCAAGTTTCAATTCTAGGAGATCGCCAGATCAAGAGTTATGCGTGTGTAAACATGAAACATTCACGGGTCTATTTACTTGGTATAAATCGTCCATTCAGTTCCCAGGAGAAACAAACACACGGTTCAGAGAATCTTTATCTGTTGCTGCAGGAATTCTAGAGAGAAATAACAAACTACGGATCGCCGTGCAAATTAAAAATGTTCCGCATTAATTACAAGAAACAAGAGTAAGATAGTGACTCGTTCGGGTCGTTGATTTTTGCAATAAAATCCGCAGCCTGATGGCCAATGAGCGCACGCTGGAAATATTGCGTTCGTTCGAGCTGCGTGCAAAAGTTGTTTGCGCCGGGTTGCTTTCGCATGAACCGAATAATTTCTCGCCGCGGCCGGAACCGTTCGCAGACTCGTTTATGCCCGATACGTCTTCCTCTAATAAGATTCAAATCGAGCGATCCCGTTCTTATCTGTACACGGAATGAATATATAGTTTCAACCACACGACTAGACAAGTTGGCGGGCAGGGTAGGTAAATGCAGACGGCACGATTCGAAGTTGCGAGGATCGCATCTCTCTCGGGCGAAGCGCAGCTTCCTCGCCGGAGCCGCGAGTTCTTCTATTTGATACGCGCGGTGTCTCGTCAGAGACGCCAATAGTTCTGTCAGCTTTATTTCTCGTCGGAACGTTAACGTAGTATCTTCGAATCTACGTTCCCCCGTGGCATGATCCTTTTTCACGTGCCGGCCACCAAACGCGACGCGCTTCGCCCCGTGTATACTCCTGATCACATTAGCGATACCAAACTTACAGTCTTGCTACATATTCTTCATCACGCGGGGGGTATTAGTCTGACGGCTACGGTGGCGATAAAGTAGACGCGCAGCTGAAAAACGAAAGGAGAAAAGATGACCGGTGGACTCGTTAGCAAGCCTACCTACATCGCAGGTAGACGACGGAACGCGCGGCGGCATTCACTCATCTTTCTCCTCTACAGCTTCCTTTTACTTCATCCTCTTACCTGTCCTATCATTGGCGAACCATTCGATCGGTGACATCAGAAAAACCGCAAATTATTTCACATATTTACCTCCATCGTTATTCCCAGCATTATTATTGTGTACGGGTGCATCCCGTGCCACGATAAATGGCGTATTAACGCTCCCGTAATGTCGCTTTTTATAGCGGAATTGATTTCAGCGAAATTTATGGAGCCCCTCGATCCTTTCGCCCGACCACTTTCCCTACGATCTCTTGATCTTTATTCATCTCTAAATTCAGTTTAATTGCTTCCGTTATTGTTCCCTCGGAGTTTGAAGTTTTTATCGTGGATTCTTCGACTGGTAATGCACTTCGTGCATTGTTTTTATGATTTTTAATGTGCATAGTAGTTGGTTACTTGATACCTGGCAAAATTAGTTTCTAATGTCCGACCAAGAAAAATAAATTTGATTTTCTACAATTTAAAATAAAACAGGCTCTCAAACGATGTCCAGAAAAATTCGTTTCTAATGTGAAATGTTATCTGACCAAGAAACAAATTCGATTTTCTTCAAGTTAAAATAAAAGAGACTCTGTGATGATGTCCAGAAAAATTAGTTTCTGATGTGAAATTATATCTGACCAAGCAACAAAGTCGATTTTCTTCTAGTTAAAATAAAAGAGACTCTTTGATGATGTCCAGAAAAATTAGTTTCTAATGTGAAAGTTTGTCTGACCAAGAAAAATAAATTTGATTTTCTTCAGTTTAAAATGAAAGAGGCTCTCAGACAGTGTCCATCAAAATTATTTTCTAATGTGAAATTTTATCTGATCTCCAAACAAACTCGATTTTCTTCAAGTTAAAATACAAGATGCTCTCAGACGATGCCCAGCAAAATTAGTTTCTAATGTGAAAGTTTGTCTGATCAAGAAAAATAAATTTGATTTTCTTCAAGTTAAAATACAAGAGGCTCTCAGACGATGCCCAGCAAAATTAGTTTCTAATGTGAAATTTTATCTGATCTCCAAACAAACTCGATTTTCTTCAAGTTAAAATAAAAGAGGCTCTCAGACGATGCCCAGCAAGATTATTTTCTAATGTGAAATGTTGTCTGACCAAGAAACAAAGTCGATTTTCCGGAAGTTAAGATAGAAGAGACTTTCATACGATCCTGTGCAAAATGAGTTTATGATATGAGAATGTTGTGTCAGGCATCGAAGAACGATGCTTATTCGGAGCAGCCAGGTGTACGTTGGACATAATTTCGCCAACTATGGAAGGCGTAGCCATAGAACCGCTTCTGATCCTCGCAAACTCGCCCGGCAGCCGCGGGAAAGCAACGGGGAAAAAAAAGTGTTGCGGCGCATAATTCGCTCTGCAAACATCGGCTTCCTGCGAATACGGTTTCTCGGAAAAGGTGTTTGATGAAATGTAAAGATAAACCCGCGAGCTTCGAATCGAACGTCACAAGCCAGCTGGGAGGATTATCACCGCCTCGCTGTTATAACGGTACAGCCATGTGCGTACCTACGTAGAAGGCCTTCGGCCGCGAACAAAATCGGAATAATATTGTCGCTATTTCTCGCAGAATCGTTGTTCTCCACTTCTTCGGGGCCCTTGTACATCGGAGGAAGTGACGCTGCTCATTCCGGCACGCTTCCGTGTACCGATAAAACTTTCCGTCGAGAAACCTGCCATTAGAACGTGAGAAAATAACAGTTCGACGTCACTGGGATCGGTCTTGTTGGCCTTCTGTGAATACGCAGCCCGCCAGGCGTAAGAATTCCCAGTTCCTGACCATTTTTTGGTAACGCTAACGTATTCTCTGCCACGCGAATATTTCACTCTAGTTTTGCTTATTTAGAGCATAGAAGCGATCTGCGTTATTAATAACAATGGTTAGTTGCTTGGTACTGAAACTCTCACCTTACACCGTAATTTAGTTTATTTAAAATTCCA
>CM052113.1:4810941-4822741 GCA_028454245.1 Halictus quadricinctus | reverse complement strand
ATATAATTGATAATTAAATCTGTGCTTTCTCTGTCTCAAGTCTCTGTCTACCAATTCACTTGAAATTTTGAGAGTATCTTCACCACATATTCTGTTATTCCACGAACCAAAATGTTTTAAATCCGTTGTTTTTTTTTCTTACTTTTTGACATGCTAAAGACGCAGAAATATAGAAAGATCGGTAATTTGAGTTCAAAATGTCGCCATTTTGCAAATAATGAAGATTTTTAGTTTCAAACAGGAATGGTTGGTTTATTTCTCTAAAACTCAGGGATTATTAAAAATCTCGCTTATTTCGAACATATCTCCAAGAAAAATAAAAATTATCCGAATCCGTTGCAGGAAACAGAAACCATTTAAGAATGTCATTCCACCCTTAATAATTTGAATAAACGGAAAGCGATACGTTTCTCTATTTTATATTATTTTTAATTCTCGCAAATGACATCTGCATTTTAGCGATAAGTAATTTGCCAGTGAAACGTCGATTCAAATCTTCGGAAATCGAGCAGGGACGCGGGGTGTGGGTATTTTTCTAAGACGGCCAATTGCTCGAATGGTCGCTCTACGTCAATTACGTTAACGTGTCCAACGTCCAGTCGCCTCGAATATTCATCGACGTATGTATCTCGCGCATCTTAATGTATCTTGTTTCACGTACTCGGCGGACGTCCACGTTGCTTTTATTTTATGTTTATTAAATGCTCGTCTCGTTCAGAATGTTTCATTGATTTCGTGACTATAAATACGATTATGGTATCGAAGCCGGTGCGCGGCTCGGGTCTCTCCTATCCCGTCGTCCAATAAATTAAAGCTAACGTAGTTAAACATGTGGCTCTTTACACGCGAACGATTTCGTACTGGTGGTATCCTTCCCGACGACAGGGGCCGCTGGTGGTGGTGGCGGCACGCCACCATTCTTTCTGACATTCGAGACAGATGATGGGAACGCGGTTTGAACACGACCTTGCGGCAAGGTGAAGCCAACGATCCCGCAAATACGCACAGCTGTTGCTTCAATTTTCACGGAGTTTCGCGACTCTTCCCGAAGCGACTTTTTACCGCCACCCGGTTTCTTCGCAGCTGCCACGGGTTTTTTTATCCAGCAACGCCGTTAAACTCTATAATATTGTGTTTCCAACCCGGCAGTTGATAATTGTCTTTTCCGGAAATCTGTGCGCCGCCGCAGAAATTGGAAAAACTTCGAATGAATCACCTCTTGTTTCGCAATGAGAAGATCTAACAACATCACCGAAATAAAAACACATGATTTTTAGATATTTTTAAAGACATCTTGTTTAGAAGCACATATACTGTATGCAGTCATTTTTGTACTGCAAAATTTATAATTCCATAAAAGAAAGAAGCATTTTCGAGCTTGTGACATGACTGGATAAATATCTTGACAAATATTGAGAATAGAAAAATAGAAGAAGTGCAAAAAGAATTAGAAAAAGCGAGAGAATATTTAGTAAAATTGAACAAATAAATGTCTAAATAAACATCTTAAATATCGACAGCAGAACAGAATTTGATATCGGTTTAAAATCAGTGTAGAAAGAAGGACTAAAAGTTAAAGAATCAGTAGAATCAATTTAAAATGCTGACTCGGTGTAACGCGGGCAAAAGCAGAGTAATTGCGTATACGAAACAATTCAGCTGTTTCCGGGCATTTTAATTTAGCATTTTCATGGAACTTTTTACGGGCCTTAAACGAGCGGAGATATCACGCTCGGAATTGGCGGTCAGAAAAACCAGAGAATGAAGATATGATTGGCCCGAGAAAGACCCGAGGATGCGGCAGGGCTAAATACTTTCGTGTTTGAAGAAATCATCAAGGGAAGAACCGCAACGTTAATCAGTGTGCCCAAGTGGTACTTTGAGGCTGGTTCTCCCGACAGTTACGTGTTCCGTCAGACCCCGAGCATCTTGTCGACAGGCGAGTACATTGACGATGATGTATGATTCACGAGAAATTTGGGAAACGTGAATTTCGACTCTACGAGGATCGATTATCCATTGAAGTACGCGCTATTAACGCTGCGACTCGTGTATTCGCGTAATTACATCTACGCGGACCCGTAGCTCTTTCGAGAACTAGGCAAACGAAAATGTAATTTCTTTCTTTACATTTTTTGAAACTCCATTCCTGTCCAAATGGGTTCCTTTGCGAACCGAACTGCAATTCATGCCGGCAAAACACGTAATAGCTTACTTCCTCTATATTTTTCTTCTTGGTTCAAGAAAGTTGAAGAGATGGCTTGGGATGATGAAAATGGCGTTTTTTTTTTGTGTCAAGTTCAGTCCAAAACTGTTGAAATTACGATAGTTTGTTATAACAGGTTGCACAAACAGTTTTATCCTTTTTCCTCGCAGTATGAAATCGGCATTAGTAATGACTGATTGGTAGCTTTATTTATGCATTTATGGATTATGAACATTTTCAGAAAATATTAAAATATAAAGTTCGATTGAATTTTGCGCGGGTTTAATTTATTTTTGATCTACGAAGACTATTGTGATTAAACACCCGCAGTCTACTTGTTACATACAAGAATAAATAATAACTAATACTAACAATAATTTATCAGTTGTACGTACAGGGTTTAATCCTTTTATAATTTTCTTTTATGTTTAAACAATATACGAGGTATGTCGATAATGAAGTTGGTTATCTAGACACATCAATAGCAAACAAACGATTGCACACAAAGGCGAAAGTAAAAAATGATAACCATTATAATTACCGCTACATTATTTTCTGCTTATTGGCGTAATTAAAGAAAAAGAGTGTTCCTGCGTGGTTCCTGTTCTTTGCATCTGATGTAAACAATTTCTACAGAGCAAACTCTACACAGAGATCAACTCCAAAGATCATTGTTCACTATATCTTTAACAGTGGAACTACCCATCCCGTCAAAATGGCGGATTCCAGATATTTTCTTTCACAATTCTGAAATATTTTCTTGAGAAATTTTTCAATAGGCATTTGATTCAAGTAGTTACTATAAAAATCCTACGAAATCTGAATAAATTCATTCCTATTATTACAATATTATAAATCAGTCGGAGCTCGACTCAAAATAATTCTAATTCCAACAATTCTAATACTTCCACTTGTAATTCTCATAGCCGTAATTCTAGCGTGAACAAACTTGGAGAAACAACCGAACGAAAAAATTCCGCGTGCAGCGCGAAGCAGCGCCGAGAAAAAGATAAAGTCGCCGTTCCATTTCCTCGGTTACGATCTCGAGAAGAAGCATAGCTGAGGAATTCGGCCTGTTCGCCTGAGAAAAGATGTCTGTCTGTAAATCAGAGCGTCGGGAGCCGCTCCGGACATCAATTAGGCGGCGGTGGGTGGCGAATTCCCATTGGTATAACGCGATAATCGTCGGATCTCTCGCGTTCATCTGAAAATTGCGTTGCTGCGGATGCGCGAGCGGACTGGTCGTACAGGCCGCTCAATTAGGACACTCGAAAGAGAACACACTCCCCTTGAATACCCTTATCTGCTGGTCTGGAGCTCTCGGTCCCGCTTCAGCGTTCGCCGGTCCTCGTCTTCCAGCTAGACTGGAATTGTGATAAGACCGGCGAACGGAGGGGGTAGAGGGGGGAGCGCTTCCGCTTCTAGATCATTGTTTGCGAACGGTTAATAGACCCGTGGGTACACCTATCCGAAGTCTGGTCGCTCTCATGGAAGCGCGAACCGTCTTGCTTCTCGTTTCCTCTTCTGCTTCGTCTTCCTCTTCTTCTTCTGCTGCCGGTACCGTCTTCGTCCGTGATACAATGGTCCCCCTTCTACGCCGCTCTCATCCTTCGCAACTGTCTCGGTCTTTTCCTGGTTCACTCCCTGCATCTTCGTCTCTCTTCTGCGTCGTGTTCGTTTCTGGTTGACTTCCTCAGGTTCGCGTCCCTCTCGCTTCGTTCTTCGTCGGTTCCCTCGAAAAATTATGCGCTCCGGGGAGGTGAACATCCGTTTTACAGGAGGATTTTATAGGACGTATCTGCAATACGGTGCGTGCGTCTCCTCCACCTCCCCTCCCTCCCCTCATCAACACGCATTGTGCGTACACGGACCGTTTTTTTTTCCCCCGACGAAAGTGTAGGCTTCCTCGCAACGATCGGCCGTTCGCAGACAGTGTGTAATTGAAGACACTCCGGGCTAGAATGGGAGTGCCACGTGGACGGAGCGAAATTAATTGCCGTTAGCACCGTTAGCCCCATAGATCGTAGGTGGTTCGTCAGAGAGACTGCTGAGCCTCCTCGGAAACGGAATAGGAGATTTGTTCGCGGTTCAGTGACTGCTTATGAGCTCGGAACTCTTTTAATCATTCTTCTCCTCAGCCCCCACCCCTCTCCCCCCATCGCAGAGCCTTGTACACTTTGATTCATTGAGAATGGTCGCCGGTTTCCGCGACCGGTGTCCGAGCAGATTTCGCACGCTCCACGGGTTAAGGTTGGACTGCCGCGGAAAGGATTCGGCGTGGAACGATCGGGTGTCACGTGTTTCCGGGATGTTTCGCGGGGACTTCGCCAGTTTATGACTGTTTGCTTCGGGGATCGTCGGAAGTCGTCGGCCTCTCTCTCAGCTTCCCGCGATTCTTGACAGAAAATTCGCGAACTTTGTGTTCCCGATCCTGCGAGATTTATTTTTCCCTATGACGTCTGCGAATCGTCGATCTTATTAATCTTTAACAACGAGCACACGGTTGTTCTAGAAGGCCGAAGACTATAATTATAAATGCAAGGGTGATTGAACTTTTGCATACACGTAATATGAATATAAAAGTTTGTTCTTTTTTGGTCTCTGTGGCATTGCAAGTCCAAAATTGTGAACCGAAATGGACCCAGTTAAGGATCTGAAGAGATCAAATAAAAATAAAATACAAGCAAGAATGTACCTAGTCTATCTTCGTCGTATTTTGGGAAATTGTGGCACATGGAATGTTAATAAATTCAGGATAGACTGCATAGTGATCGAAAGTAATAATCTTACGAGGATATTGACTCGATGGTTCATCGACCAGCCTCGCAAGGTCACGCAACAGTGTCTCGTCGGAATCGTTAAAAATAGGATTAATGTCTGCCATTGGTAAATGACATACTTTGCTCACTAGTTGGGACTAGCTGGATCATAATCCCCGGAAGAATTAAAAAGTCAGTGATTAATTGCGATGGAACGAGCGTAAAGAATTCGCGCATCTGTTAGCGTATAAATTATTAATGAAAACCGCATTCAGTCGGGGTATCTGAGGATTTGCGATTACAATTTGACAGTGAGGAACTTTACACGGAGATTAAACGGGGAACGAGGTGTTATGGCTTCGTCTCGGAGTATTTCATTAGGTAAAACACGGAAGTGTTTGTACCGGCTGTTGGGGTAACGAAACGTAGTCTTCAAACGTAAAATTATTCTAGAAAAATTCCTCGGTAAAAATTTCTTTATTACTTCATACAATCATTTTTCTTTGCACTGAATTGTCCACTCTAAGGGAATATTCTAAATCTAGTCATTTACTGTCAATTATGGTTACGATTATACACACGCGTGGGTATGATTACAATTGTAAAATTGTGTAAAATTGTCGAATAAAGTCCTCCGAGTGCAAACAGTTTTATGCAAAATAAAAATTGTCTGGATTAATAGACTAAATAGACATCCATCTCTGTTGTTCATAATTTTAATGGGTACATAATAGCACAGTATATTTAAACGCTTTAAACATTTTCTCCTTTCCGTGTTCGATCCACCCAATTTTATCATAAATGCACAAAAATCCTCAGTTTAATTATTACAGTTTTCTTAGTAAGAAAATCCAAAATTGTGGCATCGAAGTGTCACAGATTTAGAAATTTCTGTAAATTTCAACACTTCGATGGAAGTTTCTATTTATAAAAATATTCTAAAATAATTACTTAAACGCAGAAGCTGCAATTACCTGATCCCTTGATTAACGGAAACAAAGAAAAGTATCAGTAAACAATAATAAGCGTGGCAGCACAGAGGATCAGCGTAAAGGAGCAGTCCTTAAATTACCCAGGCGAGTACTGACAAATTAATTGTATAATTCGGCTCGCGGCGAAAAACATAAATCCCTCGGTGACAGTGCGTCGAACGCTAATAACGATACACCGCGAATATTTATCTGTCATCCTATAAAGACATCAAAGACGCGACAGCAGCACGCACCGCCTCGGGCGAACAAAATTAATAACACGGAATGAGAGAGACCGAGAGAGAGAGAGAGAGAGAGAGAGAGAGAGAGAGAGAGAGAGAAGAAATCTTTTTCCCATTAGTCGGGCTCGCGCGGACCTCTCGTTCGACATTCGCGGTTAACAGTGCAAAGAATGCAGTAGCTTGCCTCCGTATCGAATCTCTTAATTCGGATTCTTCTCGGCGGACTAATGATCGCGCGGTTTCGATCGACGGGAACAATAAGCAGAAAAATCGGGGAACAATGTTCTGCAATTATCGGCCGGGAATGCGTGTAATCGACGAAAGAAACAGAGCTTTTGAAAGGTGGCTCGACGGTCGATGATATTGATACCAGTACCACGACGGAGAATGGTTTCACGGTTTCGTGCTGCGCTCTCGTGCGCTGACTTGCCAAGCGATCATCTTTGATACTGTTGCTGGTTCAAGGAATCGCTTCGCATCAGATATACTCTGCGCCAAGAGCGACATCTCATGATCAGCGTTACTTTGTTCTAATATAGCTGCCGGAATTCCGATCCTATCGCGGCTATTTACTGGAACATAAGTCTTTATTATTCCGCTAGATGCGGCGATAAATAAGCATTTATCTCTAAACGGTTCAGAGCAGCAAAAACGCTTTCGAATTTTGAGAGAATAGTCTCTAATTTTTATCCATTGCGCTTCAAATGTTTCAAAGCGAAATCGCAGGTTAAGAAATGCTGCGTGATTTAGGGTAACAAGTGGCTCAAATTTTTAAACAAGTTTCTAATTTTTACTTCGAACTTGAAATGGTTTCAGGGAGAATCGAAGATTACGAAATGCTGCGCCATTTAGGGTAACTAATGGCTCCGAATTTTTAGAGGGAAGTCTCCAATTCTTCTACATTGAACTTGAAATGTTTTAAGAAAAAATTGTAAATCAAAACACAGAGGCGAATGCAAGGAATCTTGTATACTAACAGACATCAATGACGTCTTTACTTCATTTTCAATGTGGATGATCTTATAGTCGTTTAAATAAATCTTCCTCTCGTTTTAACCTTGATTGAAGTATATACGAAAGTGACGAATAGCTTCTGGCAATTCATTATGAATTGATTAAATTACAAATTGATTTATGAAGCACCAATCAGAAGTACAATAAAGACTTCATCTAAGTCCAATTCCCTGGTCCGTGTGGTGACATAGATCGTGTAGGGCCACTATTTTCGGTATTCGCACGCAGTAGAATCGGTGAATCATGATCAGATACTTCAGTCGATTCCTATTCAGCAACATAAGTACCATTCTATGACAATTTAGCTGTAGAAAGTGTTTCTATTAATAAGATTTAAGACTTAAAAGTTTTCTTCTAAGACAATAATTTCAAAAGAAATTATTAAATCATATTTTTGAAAGGTTCGCCATGGACAAATTGATTGAGGAATTTTTAACCATATATTGTAGTTTCTTAAAAACAGGACGAAGTCTGTAAGAAATGATACATTTCCTGTTTATCGCCTGTGGGAACAGGCAATTTTAAATACAGGAAGGACGAGGATCATTTTGAGTTATAAAGGATGCGAACGAACTGGTGGTAACAAACGCGGTAATTTTAAATTAAGATGTTCCTCACGGCTTCCGCGACAAACACATCCGAAACGTGTTCGAGATACAGACGTAGTATCTCAGGGTCGTTCGATTAATTCGGAAACAGAATGATCTCAGTCGGCAGAAGAAAGGGCATACGTTATGGGAACGATCGTTTTTGCGGAAAAGCGAACGTGGCTAATTGGATCGACGCAGCGGACCCCAGGAGAGCAAATAATACCGATGCAAATAAGGCCGAACGCGGAGAGTAAGTGCGCACGCGCACGCTCGCGGGCAGCGTTCACAAACAGATATCATAAGCTTAATAATATCCACAGTTTAATCCTGCATACGATCAGGTTAATTAATTCCGTGAGTGTTGCTCGCGGTTTCCTGTGTAGCCGAAATATTGCCTTGAAGTTTTCTACGGTTCCGTGGTCGCGGATTCGATATCGCCATCATCGAGGGAACAGCGGAAGCGGGTTCGCGAGAGCACAATTAAAGAACTGTTGGGGGAACTAATGTTAACGATGACATATCCGTTTCGAGGTCGTACGGTTTTTCTGAATAGTTTCGCTATCTGACGTCGTTATCGCGTTGCGAAAATGCGAACACTCGTATAACACGGTTTTTAAACAACGCGGCCTCCTTGTGGAATACGGTCTTGAAACTTTTAGATTTTCATCCTTTCATTTGAATTCATTTTTTAGAACACGTACGAAAAAACATTCGTGTATTCAAAAATGGTGTTGTATTATTCCTAGCTTTTTACTAGTATGCGGATTTTTATTTGATATCTATCCTAAAAACCAGGAACCACTACAGAATTGTTTTATTTGTTCAATAATTTTAGTAGATCAGAGATAGTATGAAACTCTCCGATTTATTTAATCTTTCTGTTGCTTTATATTGCAACTACTCATTTTTGTCGTAGATGCATAAAATCCGCAGTCTACTTGGTACAATTATTGAGAAAAGAAATAAGTGTCTATGTAGCTTCTTTGTTTTGCAATTAATGCAGACAAGTTCGATTTTTTTTTAATTTCTTATGAACAAAAATTTATAATAATAAAATGCCAACTAGTTACCAAAGTGCCTACTAGTTTTTCATATATTCGACTACATTATACAACAAAGAATAGTAACATAAATAAAATTGTATCAAAATGAGAACAAAGTGTATTTCAAAGAATAACAATGGTCATAAATAATTAAAAATACAATATAAATATTTTGGTACTACTCTCTCTTATTGAGGAACATCGTTAAATTTTTTAGTAAAATATAAATACTTTGATAAAACGGTATGTATTTCGTACCCCATAATATTTTTGTTAATTCCTTTTATTCCCGGTAATATACTTTCGTGTATGTTACAAATTATTAATGTTAGTCGAGAAAAAGGGATAATTTTTTTTTTTGATAGCTTCTTTTAGGAAAGATCGTGTTTGAAAATTCGGGAAATATGCTATGCGATTAAAGGAGATTTGGCTGATGTGTCTGATCATGGTCTACTGATTCTACTTATTGTGAATATAGGGCCACGCGTATCTGTTGGATCTTCAAACTCATTTTTCTCGAAAACGAAGCTTGGAAACGGAAAGTGTTCTTATTCTATTTTGAATAATTTCTGAATTATGCACATTTGTGCATTTATACTGAAAAATTAATGGCTAGTTTAATTTTTCCGCATTCTATATAAATTCTAATGTGACTACACTTTCATCGGGCTTTGTAAAATTTTCTTTTTACAACAAGATATACAAGATGGCGATCTTCGGATTTCTACATTTAATATTTATACGCTTTCAACGTATAAAAATCGTATAAGTTTTAATTCTATCTAAGTAACATGAGTTCCAGCATCGTGTTCTCTAATAATCCCCTCCATCCTCTTTGATATTAAATCCAAATGAAAAAAAATCTCGACCACGTTTCTAAATTGTACAAAATTTCGGTTGAAAAAAATTTGTTGAAACCTTTTCGTGATATTTCAAATTCAAATAACATTTTCACACCTACATTTCATCTATTTGAAATTCCACATTCTGAAACCCATTTCGTTGCTTCGAAAATTTTATACAGTTCAAAAATATGTCCATTTCTTCCATTTAAATATGAAATCAAAGTGCCTAGATAGAATGTGGATTAGTTAAAAATCACACGACTGCCTTGTAAACTTCGTAAAAAATCGTACACTGAAAGAGCGTGCTAATAAACCTCAAAATCTGCAAATTTCTGTTCGCTGTTCCATCCGAGAAAATTTTTTTTCAAGCCAAAAAGCCACTAGTCTGCTAATTCATGCCAATTAATAATATTTACCGGACCTGTCAAAATGACGTCTAATACTTTTAATTTATAATTATTGAAATCATCCAAATCACACAAATCAAGAAATCATTCACAAAATTATATTTTTTTTTTGATAGATAGGGTAAGGGACTCAATTACTTTCGCTATATTAATTATACTTATTTTTAAAGCATAGCGAATATTAAAAAAGAGGTAATAAATTTTTTTCATTAAATTCAGTTTCTTTAAAATGCTTCAAAAATAAGTATAATTAACATAGACACAGTAGTTGGGTCTCTTACACTACATTTTTGTTATTTTTATAAAGTAACGCAAATCTGGAAGTGCTTGCCTATTTCGCGATGCGAAAAAAATGTTGCAAAACAACAATCTTCCGGTCTTCTACACCGGAACCCAAGCTTGAGCACGTAGCCCCGTATCTTTAATTACATCGCGGCTAACGCGATTTACGTCACTCCGCGTCGAATATCTTCGGAACAAAGTATTCCGGTTATGCGAGGAGTTAGCTGTAATTGAATCGCGTTATAGCGGTGGCGCTAGCCGTATGTATCACGGGAACGGTATAATTTTCAAGCACAATACATATGTCGCGGTTCGAATGCTATCGCGGTTTTTCGAATCTTTCCGGTAACGCGAGCAGGAAGAATGGCATCGACACTTCCCTCAAGGTTCATCCGCGCTTGTAACAGCACAATGCGTCGCACAGCTGCGCGCGTTCACGTTTCGCGTTTCACGTTCACGTTCGCGTTCGCGTTCGCGTTCACGTTCGCGTTCCACCGCTAACGAGCATGTAATACTTACATCAGCTCCAATAGACGAAGGTTGTTCACATCGCGTAATCGAGAGGCGAGAGAAAGAGCGAGAGAGAGAGAGAGAGAGAGAGAGAGAGAGAGAGAGAGAGAGAGAGAGAGAGCGAGAGAGGAGAGAGTCCCGTACCGCGGCGACGGTCGGACTTTGCTCCGAAGATTCCGCAAGCACGGAATCGATTACTTTACTCGCGTAACCGCCCTCCTCGAAGTCCTTCACCTTCCTCTCGGTACTTCCTCCTTCGAACCTCTCCGCGGCCTTATGTACATCATCGGCGCAGCGGAATAACTAATAATTCAATCCGGCCGGAGAACTTGCCGGCATGTAAGTAAACTGTGAAAGTATGAAAATTTTATGGGCAGAATAAACTCTTATCGGCCGCGACCACTGAGAGCACTGTGTTACATACTGTTGACCGCGAAAGTGCTACCACCAGATTATGCTGTTTACTCGATTTCGTTTTATGGGGACTTTACTATAGCCGGGCGTAGAACCCGGCGTTCTTAATTAGCGAATTCCCTCGCGTGGGTTCTCGCTTGCGGATTTATCCTAATGCGTGGAACGGTGCTGTGTATAAATGCTTTTGGCACAGCAATAAATTGTGTTCATAATTTGTATCTGTGAGCTGCTGCATCGAATTTACTTGGCTGGGGATTTATTCTAACTCGTAGTACAATATTGTGCACAAATCTCGCGAACAAATTCATTAATTGTATTCATAATTTGTACCTTTAGGTTACTGCATCGAATTTACTTGGCTGGGGATTTATTCTAACTCGTAGAACGATATTGTGCATAAATCTCGCGAACAAATTCTTTAATTGTATTCAAAATTTGTATCTGTGAGTTACTGCATCGAATTCACTTGGCTGGGGATTTATTCTAACTCGTAGAACAATATTGTGCACAAATCTCG
>CM052113.1:4745013-4808002 GCA_028454245.1 Halictus quadricinctus | reverse complement strand
GAAGCAGTCAATTCAGTAATTTCCTTTTTTTAAAAGGTTTTTATGATTTCAATAATTGTGAAATAGAGAACCGGTCATTTTGCTCGTGGTAGGTTCAGCGTTAATGATATGAAACTCGTGTTTAGAAGACACGCTAAAAACGTGCCTAAACGAATGGTTAGAGCCGATAGTGATCGCGAGAACGCGAGAAGATGAGTTCGTTGAACAATGCGAACCGATTTCCCAGTGATAATTAACTTCTTCCGCGAAAAGAATCGATCTTAATTGTGTCGGGCGCGAAAGAAATGGAAAACGGCGTGGAACGGAACGGATTCGAATCAGAAGTTGCAGTTTCAAGTGCACGAGGCCGCAATCAACGCCTCTTTAGCCAGCAGTTAGATAAAGCAATAACTTGGCCGGCGGCGGCGCGGGACGGCGTGTTCTCGAACGTATCCCGCGAGGCCAATTAGTGAAAGCCATCGAGATTGAACGGCGGCGCAAGAAGTTGACGGGGGCCTTGGTCAGTCGGTTTCCCCTCGCGGGATTAATTTCATTCATAAAACGATCGGTTTATCCTTTAACAAGCGGCGGGGTCGCCTGTGAACCGAGCGGAAAGGCGCGAACAATCCAGTTGGCTAGAGGCAGGGGGAGGGGGGCAGGACGCACGGCTCCGGGCCTCTGAATCATCACGCGAGCAAATGAGGTTTCAACGCGCATCCCGTTTCGCGATGCCCACGTGCTGTGGTGCACTCGTCCCACATACGAAACGGGATAACTGTACCGTTGCTCCATCGAGATCGAAGATTTTCGTGTTCGCCTGAAACGGGAATGGCCTGGCCTCAGACCACCGGCGAAATATTGTGAGAATATTTATTCCTCTGCAAGCCAGTCTTGCACAAATGCAGTTTTATTCATCGATACCCCAAACGTCGGCTCGTCCAATCGCCAATTGTTTCCCAATAATTGCAACAGCAACGAATCTCTATACAAAATACAAACTTTCCACCTGAATTGCAACAAACTGGACAGGTTTCGCCGAGCGTTGTCCATCGAAAACTCGAAAACAAAGCGTCTCAGAAGTTGCTCAGAATTCCCTCAGGCATCACCCATTTCCTACACTCGTTCTAGGACACCCTGTAGTGCACTTATGCATAAATCAAGTTGAACTGTAAAATAACTTGAAACACTCAATCAATCAGTGTCAATGTGTACAATTTTATTCCGATATGAGACGACAATTTATATTTCGAAGCAAGAAAATCACTATCCCTCTCTTCTTCTTCTTCATCCGAAATAAGACGAAAGCCGGTCCCGATCGATCGGCTTATATCGAAAGAAAAGTATAGTGAAATATCGGCGTGGGACGTGGGTTAATACTAATTTCATATATTCCGCACAGAAGATATTCATCACGGTGAAGATCAAATAAAATTTATTTTTCTTTATTGTTAGCCAATGGTTGAGTACAACACACATGTGGAAAATAGGTGAAGTAAGACGTAAACTAGAAAAATTAACCTATTAACTACCAAATTTTAGCATGAAGGAATAAAACTAATCTATCAGGAGTACCAAATACATTTCTGGTGCCGAGTGGTGTACGTAAAATTCCAAAATCTTCAAATTGGGGATCGTGGCAGCTAATGGGTTACGAAGTTACGATTTTATAGTAATAATAAACCATCTTGCGCGCTGACCGCGATTACCCTGGACTCCCCTAACTGTTCACTCTCGTATTTGGAAATGTGATCGGAATTGTCCGGCTCGTCACGATAAAAAAAAAAAAGCCGAAGATCAAATAAAATTTATTTGTCTTTATTGTTAGCCAATGGTTGAGTACAACACACATGTGGAAAATAGGTGAAGTAAGACGTAAACTAGAAAAATTAACCTATTAACTGCCAAATTTTAGAATGAAAGAATAAAACTAATCTGTCAGGAGTACCAAATACATTTCTGGTGCCGAGTGGTGTACGTAAAATTCCAAAATCTTCAAATTGGGGATCGTGGCAGCTAATGGGTTAAGAAGTCACGATTTTATAGTAATAATAAACCATCTTTCGCGCTGACCGCGATTACCCTGGACTCCCCTAACTGTTCACTCTCGCATTTGGAAATGTGATCGGAATTGTCAGGCTCGTCACGGTAAAAAAAAAAGCCGAAGCTGCCGTTGGCAACGGTGCTTGAAGCATTGACGGGTTTATAGTGCATCGACGTTGAGGAATGTAGCCGTTGGGCGATCGTTCGCGAAGCAGGCCAATAAACTTCACCGGAAGACAATTATTGACTGGCAACGTTATTGGACAGCCTAAAGGTCAGCGGGGCTATTAGAAAAGCAACCGCGCGCCTGATATGTTTGCGTATCAACTGTTATATCAATCAGTCTCGGCGGACGCGCCGCTGCAAATTCGTCAGTCGCCGACCTTGTCGATGCAACGGGACCGAACAAATCACCTGGAAAATAACATCTGGCCCATTGTTGCAACTCGACGCACCTGCCAGGAGTTTCAATTGTCCGAAGTGTTCGAGTCGCGATACCAACACTGAGTTCTTATTGTTTGGATGATCGTCTCGCAATATTCCCGTTTCAACCGGACGCGAAAATTTTTGATAATGTGGAAAATAAAATCTGACCCATTGTTGCAACGCACCTGTCCCGGATCTCGATTGTTCGAAGTGTTTACGGAGATCCTTGTGAAGGGGAGATTCTAATCTTCAATTTCACAGTTATTTTAATACACAAATTCTTTTTTAGTGTTGGTAGAATTGTTTGAGTGTGAAAGATTTTCGAAAAAAAAATTGAAAAACAGAGAAAAATGTATATTCGATGATCCCGCACGGTGCAGAAACTTCTTTGCAAAAATTGTGTGTTAAGTATTAGTGATTTCTCATATAAATTGATTGAAAGGTATATGTGAACTAGGAAGATTGAAACAAAAGTTTTGCATACACTTCGAACGCGACGTTTCTGTGAATTTTCTCTTATTATATAATTTAATGTTAGTTTCCCCAGGAAATTGGAGGAGAAATGTTAAAAAGAATCCTTGGGAGAAGACGTCTGTGATGGTCTTTTGCTGCTCCTCTTTCTGTTGATTCAAACTGCAATTATGCAATTATGAAAGATCTGTAACTTCTCTTTGACGGCTCGTTTTTCTACCTCATTTTTACACTATAGCTTCTAGTAAAATTTATTACGCCATACGAAGCTGTTTAAATACTTAAAGATTATTACTCCCCTCGTCGTTTCTGTTAGCATTATCATTCCTAGGTATAAGAAAATGCTTAACCGCAGTTTTAATCGGAATGTATGCTACTGTCTCTCAATTGTACATTGTTTTTTCTATGAACCAGTAATTTTAATTTCATATTGCGCCTGACGAGACGTTAATATACACTGCAAAAGTCTCCACACACGTCCACAAATGTGCACGCACACACGAACGGAACTGGTTCAATCAATATTTAATAATTTCTTCATCAGTGTTTTCCGTAATATCGCTGTACCTAATTAAAGATCTTAGTCGACAAACATTCGACGATCAAGAGCTTTACTTTCATTACATGTGATCCTCGAACACCAATAAAATTTAATCAAATAAACTTGATCGGTCTGTTCGAAGAGTTTTATGGACTCCGGTGCATACAGGGTGTCTCATCTAACTCTAAAAAATCTAACATATTGTTGACAGTGAAAAAAAAAATGTTCTTGAGGTCACATTTTCAGAAATTTCGAGGTAATCGATGGTGATCGTTAAATGGGACTTCTAGAATTATATACTCATTTTATTATTATTTATTATCCAACAACTTATAAGATCATGTCCACAACTGACTTATATCTAGAAAAGGCATACTTTCAATTTCTAGGCACTTTTTCTTCAAAATTCAGAGCAATAGCAATTTCAAAAAAATTTCTTTCATTTCATTTGCTGGTAAACTAATCCTAACATATCAAAGAAATTCGGTTCAATTTATAAATAGAATGGTTATTTTTAAAAGGGTGTCCATTTAATTTTGTCCTCAGCTGTGTGTTTCCCAGCATGTTTGTCGAATGCATTCGAAAGTGCAGGGGATGCGTCCGAACAAGGAAGTCGGGTGTCGTGTGCAGGTCCCTGGTAACCTGTTATCCAGAGACGGAAGACTAATGTCCCGAAAAACCGTCGGCCGGCCTGGGGGATTATATCGGGGCGAAAATCTGGGCATGTTAAACAAACGGTTTCGTTACGTGGATACCGGTTTCACGTTGTGGCCGGCCAACGAAAACCCACAGCACGTTTCACTGTAACAGAAAACCGTACGCGCGAACTTCATGCGCGCGATATTAAAGACTATAATGGCCGGCCATTAATTACCGGTCTCGAGGCTTAGCTATGCCGCGAGAACCCTTGCAGTCCAGTAGTCGAGCATTCGTCTTGGCGAATTCCTCTCCTACGTGAGAACCAAACTCGGCTTCTCTGGGAGAGAAGCCACGGAAAAGGAAGGGGGATAAAAGAGTTTATCGTTAGCTGCGCGGGAATATAGTATCCCCGGTGACGCACGGTAGGGTTCCGGGAACAATCGTTCCTATACTCTATTGCGAACATTCGCGGACGTGTACAATTATCCCCTTGTGTCCTGTCGCCGGCTCAATTAAGTATGGCATTCCGCGGAATTTATACTCCTGCGCCACGGCTGTGTCAGCATATGCGTTACCGGAAGTCACGCTGGAATATGTTTCCTCCATTCGACACCGGGGCCGTGGGTAAACTCCGTTTTAACCCTCCCGGCGACGTCCGGGTCCGTTTCGACCCGCGGATGATAAACGTTCGACTAATTTTGTTAGTTAGGTTTTCAGGCGTTTTCTCGGAGAAAGACACGATCATTTCGAAAGGACGTTGACCTTTTGCGCAATGATTTATTTTAAAGATCTGTGAGTATGCGTTTAAGGCATAGGCGAGTAAGTCGAATGCAAAACGGGCACTAAGAAATTTAAAAATATTATATAATAAAATAAATGTATATGTAGCTCTTGTATCTTCAAGGAAATGGTTTATATCGCTATACACACTTTTCGAAAAATTGCAATTTAACCTGTGATAGTTTCGTAAAAAGTGATTGTACAACAATAAATTTGGACTCATTTTAAAGCTAGAAGCCTCTAGGTTCATAATCCATCAATCATTATATTCTAAGATTTTTTCGCAATGTAGCAGGCGAGAAACTGGAGACGTGTTTTTTCTGGAAAATGTTGTACATTCAAGCGCTCGTGAAAATGTTGAAAAATTTTTTTCATGATTGAAATTACCACAGATTTGAAGATTGAAGCTTCTTCTCTACAACGACACCTTAAAAATTGATATACGACTTTTTTTAATCGATTTATCGAGCTTTGAATGAGAGGTGTGCTGTCAACCTTACAGTAGTATAAGCTACAACACAAAGGCTTCACATGACGAACCTGGTCCTCATTTTTATTCGATAAAACAGTGAAAAAAAAATCGTACATCAATTTTCAAGGACTCGTTGTAAAGAGGAGGCTTCGGTCTTCAAATTTGTGGCAGTTTCATTTACGAGAAAAATTTTTGGAACTTTTTGGAGACGTTTGAATTTGCAGAATTTTTGGGAAAATGGGTCTTCAGTATCCCACCTGTTATTTGGGAAAATATCTCGGAGGAAAATGAACACTGCTTTGCGTAAGTAGAGTGTCCAAGCTTTAAAACGAGTCCAGGCTTATGGTTGTACTGTTTGCACAAAATGATCACAAGTTAAATACCGACGATTCTCCGTATGCTTTTCAGATCCATTGTAAAACGACGCAGTGAAATGGGTTCTAATATTTTTAATTTACAATTATTAAGATTCTAAAGACACATCCGTGAGGAATTATTCAACAAATTTATTGCTCTGGGTATATGTTATTTTTAAAAAATGGCTAAATATTTGGGCAGCACATTCTTGATATTTTTATAAAGTAACGTAAAATAGTCAGTATTGGTGCTCCGCGAACCGAGTGTTAATCTACAAACTGGAAATTGTTCATGCAGCTACCTAGACCGAACATCGTGTTATGACAGTGAAAAGAAGTTAGTTGTTTACGCAGTCGCCGTTTCCGTCGAGGAACCATCCCTTATCTGTCGTTAGGCGAAACGTTTCACGGTGTTACGACACCGAAATAATTTATCGGCGTTCGACACGGGATCGTTTGTATTTACAACGTTGATTTAATGAGACAGCCCGTTGACGAACGGCGAGAATAAATTTCAAATCACGGGGAATGCGTAGCGGACCGT
Organism: Halictus quadricinctus; assembly: GCA_028454245.1. Classification (NCBI taxonomy): domain Eukaryota; kingdom Metazoa; phylum Arthropoda; class Insecta; order Hymenoptera; family Halictidae; genus Halictus; species Halictus quadricinctus. The sequence goes on along the minus strand of CM052113.1, from coordinate 4,801,754 downwards.
ATTTCACCGAAACACCCTGAGAAACGCGGCCTCGTGACAAGTTTGAACCCTCATAAAGCAAATTCGCCATGACATTCCCGGATTTATGAAGATTTCCAAAGTATCTCGTAAAAAGTGTTTACTACTAGCAAGAATTCCAACGACCGCGTCTTACGAGAAAGTCGTGCACGAGCTTCCACCGAGGCTGTAGGCCTCTCTTGGTATCCTGGTGCCAGGATAGAGAGGTCGATGCTCCAGGAAAATCTCGTGAGTCGCAAATCCTTCCGAGCGTCCGCGAACCGACGTCCAGCGAGCGTGAAACATCGTTAATCACACCAGGATTCGGTATCGAGTTTCATCCCCCGCCCCCAGTCACTATACTCGATCCACTATCCTACGTTTAGAGTGCCCTTCTCTCTCTCTCTCTCTCGCTCGCTCCCACTCTCCTTATCTTTCTCGTTCGCTTTGGCGCTCACGAGTCTAGTATCAGTAGTAAGAACGTGATTTCTTAATGAATCGCTACGAAATGTCCATCCAGAACTGTCATTCAATGCACATTTCTACCGTCGTTTCTTTTTGCAATCATTCTCCGAGAGGAAATGTCACGTTGATGCAATCTGCAGTTCTTATACTTCGCTGCATACGTAACGTAATTCACTGTGCACTGTGAACTTAAGTAGAGGAAGTATTTCTTTCATTGACTGACTTCTCGTGCTCGAGGGAAAATAAAAGTGTCATCATTATGGATTTGTGACAGCGTTGTAGAGTATAGTTCACTATTTTCGACGATGTAAGCTACTGAGTGTACAGAAATATTTGTTTGCTTGTTTCAAATAGAAGGATCTGCTAATTTCATTATCTGTATTCATAGTGCATCGATTTTATATCATTCTATCAATTTGATACTAAAGAAAAAATTGCATATGTCCGACTGTTAAATATTTTAATAATAACATATTTAGAAGCAGTCTGCATTGAATTCAATTTTGAAACTATTTAATCCACAGTACGGGAAACATATTGTTTAACCATGTCACAAATAATGTTGCCTACAGTGCTGTAAGTTGTAAATCTCAATATTTCGTATATAATGCTTCCATATAAAAATTGATCGTTTTAATCGAAAATCGTTAACCTATGTAAGTGGCTCGAACATGCTGTTTATTTAAAGATGTACCGCTGTGTCTATTAATTTAAAAAAACTAGTACGCAAACGACACGCTTAATTCCAGCCATTTAACAATAGAATTGAGAATTCTAAATATTAAACATAATTCAATAGTAAATTGAAATAATTTCTATAGTAAGTTTATACTATATTACAAATAGGTTTTGATAAATTTAAATAGTAAATATTAAATCTCTTCATAACAAATTTTATATAAGAACAAATTTGTCCTTCGTCCTGCATACCGTGCGCATTGGCGGAGTCCTACAGATCGATCAATTAATCCAATTAACAGATAAGCAGTCCAAGGCGAGAGTTTCTAAAGAGAACGAAACGACGTGTAAGACTGCAAAGAAGATAAATAATGATTTCCCTAACATACATCACGATTAATAAAACAAGCAGACGTGATTTTCTACATGGCAGCATCGCGACTTCGTGTTCCAATTTTCATACCCCATAACTTCTGATTTTTTGCAGGCATCGACTGCCTCACCAGGATAGATGTGTTAAGATAAAATGACTAGAAACAAACTCGGTGCTACTAGTTTTCGAGGGCAAAGCAACTCGACCGTGCAGTCTCCCGACGTTATCAGTTTATCATCGGTTAGTCGAAGCGTAATTGGTAAAATTATTCGACACGCTTGCTACGAACCTGTAGTCGGACAACTTCTTATCGATATAATACCTTGTGAAATATGTAGCAAGTGTTAACCTTGATTTTCAAACTGTATCGCGATAGTTTGACCGACTTCCTCGAATAACAGAATAATTAACAATTTATTAGATTGGCAAACCGGTGGTTGATTATGCAAATTCGTATCGTGTTCCAGTTTCACTGAAATGCATTCTAAACGCACGTGGTATTCTAATGTCTAAAATACACCATAAATTGACTGCAGATTTCGATGCAAAATAAAAATATTCAACATTAATTTCAAGCTACAGAAAATATATGGACACTTATTTCTTAATAATTGTCGCAAGCTGGAAATAATACAACAGTATAGTTAAATCGTTTAAATATTTTTGCTGTTTTAAATTTAATTTACTAATTTTCTAGGAAAAGTTATAGTAAGTAGAGTGAAATAAAATAATCCCCTGACAATGAAACGTGAAAACTGCAGTCCTGTAATTATTTCGGAGCAAATGCGATTATGTCGAAAATAAAAAATTACAAATCCTAATAAAGTTGAGTGATTAACAATGTCTTCAGAGATTTTAATTTAAACAAATGATACGTCAGCTTTCCGGTATTTTCGCATTACACGTTCGGATTTAAACAGAAGCAGTGCTTACGTGGAAACACAGGTTAATCATGACGTTCACCGTAAATACATTACACATTCCCAGCCGACATTTCGAATAAAGCTTCCATTATGATCATATGATAAATGATATTTAACCTGATGTACACGTAGCCGGTTGTAGCTGCGCGAGAATGTTAGTAACGATTAGTTTTGTCAGACGTTATTAACAATTCCGCTTCTGTTATCGACATAATTACGCTATTGACCGTTTCAATACACGCTTAATTAATTTACAATAATAGTTCTCATTGCGTAACTGCGTACATTTGTTATGGTAATCGATGAGGGTGGTGAAATCTCTCGGATTTAGCTTTTGGTAAATCCCATCAATAATCGCTACTTTCGAGTTTTTCCATTTAACCTTTCAATTTCGATTAGTTCCGTGAATTCGTCTGAAATTACGATGCTGAGGTAAATACATGTTGACCAATTATGCGCAATCTCAATTATTGTAACATTAATTTGTGATTTTATATTAATATTTCCTCTGGATCAGTACTGTTAAATCTTTTTCATCTCGTGCAACACAATATAATTCTACAACTCACTGAAAAAACGTATTATAATTTTTTTGCTGATCTGACACAGGGGTCATTCGTGACCCATCGGGGTAGCGGTGGGGATAAGCTCGAGCGACCGTCAGTATGTACAATTTTATTGCGATATAAGACGACGCTTCTTGTTTCGAGATAAGAAAATCGCTATCCCCTTTTCTTCATCCGAAACACGACGAAAGCCGGTCCCGAGCGATCGTCTTATATCGGAATAAAATTGTACTAGTGAGATATCGGTGTAGGTCAGAAATGGCTTCGGCATAGGCGTAGAACTCGCAGGAGTCCAAGGGTTAAAACAAAATGGGGGTGGGGGGCACACTTTCTTCAGACAGCAACGTCTAACAAGGAATCGATTTAACGCGTCCCCGAAGTGCCTTCGAAATTAGGGTAAGAATTTGGGTAGCCGCATGACAAGCGAATGACACGCGCAGGAATTAGATTGCACCCATTACGGTATCTCGCCGCAGGGTGCACGTGTTAGTTTCACGTTGTCCCACGCTACACGATACATTACATCAGTGTTGTTGACGTTCTAGCGAGTTAGTTGATGCGAACGCATGCGCGCGACCATGGTGCATGCGAGCGAGGACGGAGCGGCGCGTTGTGCATGGGAGGAGCACCCATCGCGACGTGTGTAAATCCTAGCGTAATAAACCCTCTCCGATAATTACTAACGAAGATCAAAGTTTTCCTGACGACACGCGTGAAGCCGCCGCCCTATCACTCTCCCACTCTCTCTCTCTTTCTCTCTCGCATTCTCTCTCTCCGGTCTGTAAGGGGCGCAACAGTCAAAGCTCTTCGGCGCCGAACAACGTCTAATTAGGTATAGCGGTTCCCATGCACACTCCTCGAAACGGTGCACTTTCGTGTCTCTCTCCCTCCCCCTCCCCCCCCCCCCCCCCCCCCCTCTCTCTGTGTGTATCGCTCTCCTCCACTTTTACTTCCGCGCAAATGGCGAGCTATCCGAAACTGGATGAACGTCTCCCCCGTTCGTTAAATCGTAAGCCTGTGTAAGCATTCCCCCGGTGATCATGCTCTAAAGTCAGGTCGATCACTATCTCGGGCGAGTTGACGGGACTGCCCGGGATATTCGATGCCGGAAAATGCTTTCATTTTCTGCTAACCCTGGCAGAATGAACTCGATCGGGATCGTGAACGTGGGTTGTTAAGGGTTCATTCGGATGCGTGATAGAAGCGAACCGTATTACTGTTAGACGGTGGATTTGATGCATTTCTGACAAAAATGAGTAGACGTAATTTAAAACAGTGAAAACATTGGAAGACTTTAAAAATACTGTTATATTATTTTCGACGAAAATGTTCGAACGAACAAGTTCAAATTCACAGAAGAAGCTTCATATGTAAAAATCACAAGATTCGCAGCTCATTATCGATTCCCAACGCCGCCGCACTTCATTCCAATCGAGTAAACCCTGTCCCTCAGTCACTCTAATTACTGCAACCCGTTTCACCTTCCGTTGCAAAGGTAGAAAGAACGCGGAGGACTCTCTTATCCTGTCGTGTACACTTCATTAACGTGCTATTGTCTCGTCGACGACGGTGTCACGGCCGAAAATCCGTATACAGGTCAATCGGTAGCGACTCTGTCGACGAGACTGGCAGCGGTATAGGAGGATCAGTCAAATATAAACCGGGCTTTTTCTCTGACATTGTGTTCAAGAGAAAAATACAAACGAGTTATTTATTTGTATGCGTTTTATTACACTCTACTCACTTTTGTCGTTGGAGTGACAATTTTTTAATTACAGTTTCACTGAAAGTAGAAAGTTGGTTACAAAACCAAATGCACACGAAGTGTTCCACGTCTTTGTCTGTTCGAATGCTCCAGACAATTGATATAAAAATCGGCGCGTTGTGATTTTAATGCGTTTTAAAGACGAAGCTTTGTAATTTTAATGCGTGTCAAATTTGGCGCCTTGAAATTCTCACGCGTTTCAAATTCAGCGCGTTGTAATCTTGGAGCGTTATAAATTCTGAGTGTTGTAGTTTTGATACGTTCCAAATTTGGGGCGTTGTAATCTTGGCGCGTTGTAATTTGTATGCGTATCGAATTTGGCAGGTTGAAATACTGACGCGTATTCAAATTTGGTGCGTTGTGATTTTACAGGGCTTTAAATTCGAAGCGTTGTAATCTTGGAGCGTTTCAAATGCGGCGCGTTGTAATTCTGACGCCTTTCAAATTCGGCGCGTTGTAATTTTAACGCGTTTTAAAGTCGAAGCGTTGTAATTTTGATGCGTATCAAATTTGGCGCGTTCCAAATTTGGGGCGTTGTAATTTTGGCGCGTTGAAATTTGAACGCATTTTAAATTCGATGCGTTGTGACTTTTACGGGTATCCAATTTGGCACGTTGAAATACCGATGCGTTTCAAATTTGGTGCGTTGAGATTTTCACGCGTATCCAATTTGGCGCGTTGAAATACCGATGCGTTTCAAATTTGGTGCGTTGTGATTTTCACGCGTATCCAATTTGGCACGTTGAAATACTGATGCGTTTCAAAATTGTGATTTTACCGCGTGTTAAATTCGAAGCGTTATAATTTTTACGCGTTTCAGATTCGGCGCGTTGTAATGTTTACGCGTTATAATTTTTCCGCGTTCCAAATTCGACACCTCGCAATTTCTCTGCGTTCGAATTCGGCATGTAACAAATTTCTACGCTCCGTATATAATTTTCAACCTGTACCTCATCCGGTTACCATTTGACTGACCCCGATATATTTTCGGGCTGTTGCCTTCCGGTCGTTTTAGCGGGGGTTTTCTTTTTTGTACAATGTTTTTGAAACCGTTGTGAGGCAGCGCTGTCATCCCCGTTATCTTACGGTCGGTTCGCCGTTCCCGGCTCGTTATCTGCTGTTAAAGGTGTGTACAGGGTCGCGCGCATGTGTCGTCGTCGTTGGAAGATTCAGGCTCCGGCAGACAACGACTACGCCCCGAAGACACTGTCGGAGCAGACAGCCAGTCAGACAGCGCCGTAATAAATTGCTACCGTATTAATGACGCTCCCGCGCACCGACAGCCGGGGTTAGGTCATGACATCCTTTCGGTCTCTGTTAGTTCATGTGCACGCCTCTGTACCGAAGCCGCTGCTGTCTTGCGGCGGCGGTTCCCTAAGATTGACCGCGAAGCGATTATCATCAGCTTCCACGGTGCGAGGCATATTGCTATCATTATCACCTTAATGCTCCCCCGTACAAAGCCATTTTCCGTCGCAATGAATTCATTTTACGGTACACTTATGCCCTCGCGAGCATATTGAATAGGATGTCATACGAAATTTGGCCGGGATCCACACGACGACGACGCCCGTCGCGCCCACCCTCCGCATTCGGGGCTAACCTGCTTCGAAATAACTGAACAAACTGTGCGCCGCTGTAATGCAAACGCCGGGAACCGTGCAAAGAAGATAACAGTAGGCGCTCTGCGGTCGCATAAGAATGATTTATAGAATCCAATTATTTTGGCAAATCCCAAACCGGCTGGACGATGCTAACGCGCGCGCCGTGTCCGAAATGTGCAAAATGTTTCAGCTGTTGTTTTACTTTGTTAAGAGACGACACTCTTTCGTTGACAGACGATTGGTTCGAACCGATCGGAAACTAATTAACCCTTTGGACTCGAAACTATTTTAACTGAAAAACAAAACATTTCCGACCTAGAATATTTCTCTCCTATATATATATTTTTTATGTTATACATATGAAGATGATGCAATTTACTCGTACAATATTGAAGTGTTTATAGTAATTTGTTAAATACAAACAAATTTAATACTGTACAAAATATTTTGAATAACGATACAGCAATTTTTAGTGCTGCCTTAAAGTCGCCATTCGAGTGCTAAGGATTAACTTCTACTAGGATCATTTTTCACATTGCACAAATGGATCTTTTTATGTTTCTCTCGTAACACGAGGTTTCTATATTTACAATTACTATGCAGACGAAGTGTGCAAGATTTTTAATGTTCTCAGATTGTTATTTTTGTTTCGGAATTTCCACATTATTTACCACTGATTCACCTTCCCAACCAGATTTGCCCCTTGACAAATAATGAAAAAAATTAACAAATAATTCACGCGACTGACAGATACTGACGGTAAACAAATTGATTAATACTCCACATGGTTGACAAATATTAAAAAAAAAGTGAATGTATAAATTCATAAACAATCAGTTTCTTAAATTCCATCTTCGAAGATGAAGAAGTAAACTGCAGCAAACATAAAATAAAATCATTCTCGCCGTGGCCAATTAATAAGAGGACACGCAGGCCACGATGGCGAAAAAATTGAAAGAAACCAATACACAAATTGAAGGATGAATAACCCATTTATTAAACTGCTTCCTGAATCAGAATGAAGTTAAAACCATTCAAGTCGTTCATGAAAGGATGCCCGGAGCAGATTCATCCAAAAAAAATCATCTATATCTATATTTAACTCATAATGATCTCGCGTGGAATCGACAGGAGAATCGAATAACGATTACCTCGCGCGGTAACAAGAGCCCCGGAACACACTAAAACCCCATCAAATACCCCATCGACAGCAAATCAAGGAAGTCGGTCTCGCGTTTCCCGTGGCCGTCCGCTACGTAGTTGCACGCACCGGGACGTTGTCGGAGTATAAAAGAGCGCGGTGGAAGAAGAATCATTTAATTCCTCGCAGGGGCTAGCCGGGGCGTACGTGATTTGTGTTGAAAGCGTACGGCCGTTCGTCATTGCCGGCACCGTTACGTCCCACGGGCTCATGAGATTCGAAAAGTCGAAGTTAAATTTAACGAGCTTAACCGATAACTCTTGGTTCGATCGGTGGGTTGCTTCCCTGGTACCGGTTCGTTCTCTGTATCCTACGTGTGTATGACGCTGGAGATAGATGCCAGAGAGAACCGTGCACCAGCAGCAGCAGCAGCAGCAGCGGCAGCGGTAACAGCAGCCAGTGCAGTGCAATGCAGTTGCAGTTGCAGTTGCAGTTGCAGTGGCCGAAGGCCCGCATCGCACAGCATCGGATCGGATCGGATCGGTTCGGATCGGATCGGATCGCATAGCATCGCGTGTATCAAGCCATATGCCGTAGAGATTCGAACAGTGATCCCTGTGTGTCAGTCGGCATATCAAATCGGGGCTGCATGTGTTTCTATTCCCAGGTGACGTTACGTCTGTCGCTCGGAGGCTCCGCGCGCATTTAGTTTACCGGCCGTATGTAAACTCGTCGAAACGAGACAGCCAGATAACGTGAGAATAGAAAGCACAGAGAAGGCTAGACGACGACTAGGGACGCACACGCGTACGTTATACGTTCCTGTAGACCAAGGGGTAGGGGGAGGATTGGTGGGAACGACGCGCGACGGTGGTGGCAGAAGCCACCACCACGAAGGTGACGGGATAGCCTCTGTCGTTCGCGTGTTTCTGAACACCATATACGCGAGAGACCGGCCCATAGGAACAATGATATTACGGTTATTTTTCAAACCGGGACCCGCCACCGCTGACCCGCTATTACTGCGGATGTAATTCATTACGCGGCGGCGCGTTAAAGTGTGTATAGCGTATCGCGGCGTATGATTGATCGCGCCGCGTGATCCGCGGAACAGCCATGTCCCATCTGTCACCAATAAATATCCAATTTCATGTTGCAGTGATATATAAGACACTTTAACGCGAAGTTTTTGCGCCGGGGTCCGCGTAATGGGATCATTTATTAAAGAAATTGGCTGTTGGGGGATGTTGATCCTGATCTTGTTCGCGGTCATTTAGTACTCGTCACGTCCTTGCTCGACGGACGATGAGTTACCAGCCGACTAGGAAGCGGCTTCGTGGCTCGTCCGACTACCTGCTTCTGATTCTACTACAGGTTGATTCATTGACCCAGCAGCAGTACCATTTTCATGTAGCCACCTTAGCTATTGGATCGTTGCACGTGAAATGTCCGATTTCAGAATGCAAATGTTATCGAGAGCTTTAATCGAGAAAAACTATTACAAGTCTACAGGTTTATGTCGTTTGAAGGTGCAACGCTAATCTTTTGAATCGCCCTGTACCTCGCCCCGTTGTCTTTCTTCCGTTCTTTCTCGCCGGCTTTGCCTGTCCCCCAGCAGAGCCCCGGTAAGAACCCGGTGCTTCCGTAGCCGGCATATGGACGACAACGAAATGGATACAGTATACATCATTTTTCACGGCTACGGCCAAGAGAGAACCAACGGGCCGGCAACGCGCGCCGTCCTCGAGATCGGGTAGACGCGCCACGCGTGTGTTTGGCTTCGGGAGAGAGCCCCTTGTCGATATGTCACGCCACGTCGGGAAATAAAACTACCGGAGAAACACGGCGAACCGCTTTTCCACGTAACTGTTCGCCCCGCGAGCACTCAACGGGAGTGCCGCGATCATTTATGTCCCGCGCTCGCCGCCGCCGCTCGCTCCTTTGATCTTCCACCAAGGGTACCTCGTGATTATCTCGTAAAGAGCCGGGGGATTCTTTTCTTAGGACCGAAACGCGCCGAGCGTCTTGATTCGGAATTTTAGACACCGATTTCGTCGTCGAGAGCGTTGTGCGAATTCCTCTGCTGACACGGCTTTTGGAATCGTCCTCCCCGGACTTCATCGTTGTTTCAGCGGTTTTGGTTAGGCTTTGTCAAACAGATTGGAAAAATATTTTTCATGGACTGCTGAAATATCTTGGTGTCCAAGAGAAGCTCTTAATGTAGAGAAAAATCTATTCTCTGCTTTCTGGTTAATGTTTAAGTCGTTGTTCATATATGCACGGTTCGCCCGTTTGTGTACACAATGGTGCATTTGCGTCTGGAATTTATTTTCCAATATGGTCTGTCTTAACCAGAGACTTCTTTTATATTGAGAAGCTTAATATTTTTGTAGAAGGTAGAGCCTTGATCTAAGCCCGTTCCTCCGGTCCGTGCTGTGACATAGATCGTGTAGGGCTACTATTTTCACAAGATATCGCATCGACTAAGTACAGTTCAAATTATATCGTATTTAGTGTAATTTTAACACGTTGACTGCCGTGGGGGTCACCGGTGACCGGCGACGCAGCAAATGATAAAAGTACATAATTAGTGTAAATATTGATACATTTTTCAATAATACCATTGTTACTATAATGGTTTGAAGAAATTAATGCAATATAGAACATACAAAAATAATTTTATTATTTGCTGCAAATAATATTTCAACAAAATATGCATCGCATAACGAAAAATTCACGTTGGCGCCTTGGGCAAACCATGGAAAATGCGCCTGGCAGTCAACGTGTTAATAAAAAGAAATGCCACGAATAAGTTGGTAACAGTCCAATAAAAAGATAATGAAAAATAAAGAAGTTTTGTGATTGAATTAGTAGTGGTTCACGCCGATATACCCGACCCGTATCGGCGATACGTTTCTCGGCCTCTCGTGAGGTACGCCCCGAGTGGAGGGGATAGGCGAACTAAGATCGTGTAGCTTCGTTCGGCTTAGATCAAGACTTTACTGTAGATATGTAATTGAATTTCAGTTTCGTAGCAATGACTTGAAAAATTCTTATTTTGTATGAGGATCTAATCATAAACACAGTCTCTTCTTAGCCATTATCCAAACAAAATTATAGATATCAAAACTTCCAAAGTTTTTGGAAGGCTCGCCACGAACTCGACAGTTAAAGAATGTTTTCCTCGGATGTCTCTGTTCTCTATGAAACGAAGTTATCAAGTTCCCATTTCGCTGATTGCCATTGTTCAGCGAGCAAAGCAACTTTGCAACGTTTCGAGGGAGGGAAATGGGATTGCAATCAGCTTAATACTACAACGTCGCGTACACATTAGCGAGCCGTGCTATTCTTAAGTTATGCATCCATAGTGCGCAGGTAACAGTACTATACGCACGCCGGTTGACGATTCCCGGAGTATGTCCACGTCCGACCGCAACCGTCTGAAGTATTAGTCGTCTTCGGATTTGTAGGCAAACGCGTCGAGCGAAGGCTGTTAAAGTTGATTTGCTGGCAAAGTAGCCTGGCAATCTTCTGTAGACCACATTCTCTCATACCATCCTATTTACTCTTTTACACTCGGAAGCCACCGACATGTCAACCGCGCGACGCGAGACGCGAGACCCGGCTGCCGTGCCGAGCGGTAACGTTTCCGCATAGCGAACTTCCTTATTAAACATAACAGGGAGGCGAACCTGTCAAACGGACCACTACTCGATTCTAATTTCTCCGGGACCGTGAAATATGGTCCGGGGATAAGGAAGAGTCAGTGATGCTGGCGTCAAATTGCACGTGTCAAACACGTTTGTTAGACGACGCTCGCTAAGCCAGCTTTTTGTTTATGCAACCATCCCGCTCGTTATGTTGACAGAACCACGGCAGAGTTTGTTCGGTTGTTAGCGCGCTGCGATCTTGTCTGCAACATTGTTCACCTGTTAGGTTCCTCGGAAGACAGGCTTCTCTCGTCTTTGTGCGAAATCATTTTCTGCGGTAATTGCATTTTAGACTTTCTGAAGCATGAACTCGTTTCCGGAGTCGATAAAACAATTTGAAAAAATTCTTAAGGCGTCATTGTGAAGAGGAAGCTTCGATCTTTAAATCCATGGTAATTTCAGTCGAGAAAAAATTGTTCCAACGATTAAATTGCTTTTAGTTCCAACTGCTTTGCAAAATCTATTTTGAAAAATCGAGAAGTAAAACACGCTGAACTGTTTTTCACTCCGCAGGAATTCTTTAAGAAACGATTCTTTCTTTTCCAGTAAGCGTTCAATAGAATCTCGCGATTTAATTAATTGCGGGCAACAGTATTCTTTTATTATTGCCCATGGTGCATTATAGTTGTAGCTCGTTTCCGTCACGACACACGTCCAAAGAAGCATGAGCGGTGCTCGTCGGCGGATTGAAAGAAGAAGCGATTGGTCGGACACGTTCGTGCGATAAATCCAGGTTTCGAGACGTTTTAACTGTTACACGAGTGAATATTAAATCTCGCGGATGACACGGGTCCGAACAGGAGAGCTCATTTAACAAGCAATAAAGGTCGATACGAAAGAGGACCGGGTGCATCGGGCCCCGAACGAAAAACTGGATCGATATCCTTCGCACAGTTATCTGTTTACAGCTGCCTGTTACACAGCGAGCGTTTTCTGCGAAATTACACGCGGACGGAAGAACGCGTTAATCACCGGCACAACTACCAAGCGCGGGCTTTTATATCCCGAGGAGCATAAAATCCAACGGGGCGCATAAACTTCGAATCTGGAAATTTCTTTTCCACGATGAAACAGCAAACAGATGTTCGTCGGGAAGATCGATACCTGACGAAGAACCGACGTGGCTCTTGCCCGTGGAACGAAGATTCGTTCCGTTTTTATGCCCCGCGCGCGCGGGCGCAATATAATGAACGAAGAAAGTAAAAACTTCCGATTGTTTGACTCGGTTCGTTACCGTTCCGCTCGACTTTCTTATAACGCGAACATGTATCGTATTATAGTTTACGGCGACGTCCGGGGCAGAGCTCGATCGCATTTTTCTAGTTATTCTAATTGCCGGTGGAACCTCTGGAAAAACGTCTTCAGTATGCCTTCCGTTTCATCAGGATTTCCTTCTGACAATTTCAAGCTTAATGAGTATAAAAATTATCGTCTTGTTTGAATCAAGAACGATTGTTGAAGGCACTTGATCCAGTGAACATAAGGAATTGTTTAGAAACACTGTGTACCATATATTTACGGTCACATTGTACATACTACCTAGTACTTTCGACTGAACTTTATTCCAGGAAACCAGAAATCTTTTACTTTTTTTAATGTAATCCAGTAGGTTTTGGCGAGAAAATGCCGAAAATCCATGTTTTAATCCTAGGAGATCAGTAGTTCCAAAGTTATGCGTGTGTAAGGATGTGTGACGATCGTCAGTGTTTTTGACAGGCAAGGGCGCCGCCATATTGTTATGTACTCGGATACCGCAAATCTACGTTATCGACATCACCGCATGCTTGTGCTGCCACCTAGCGGTTCCCTGGCTTGCCTGTCAAAATCGCTCGACTTTAAACACGCCTAACCTTTGAACCAGTGAATTCCTAACATTGAAACGTGGATTTTCGGCATTACCTAACTAAAATCTACAGGATTGCATAAAAAGAAGTTAAAAAATTCTGATTTCCTGAGGTAAAGTTTAACCTCACTTTCAGTTTAATAAAATTACTAAGAGTCGAGGTAGATTTTTCTTGCGATTGATGCGGATAATTTTTGTTTTGCATAAAAATCCACAGCCTACTGATCAGTTTTAACTATCCTGAGCAAATCGATTAAATTAAAAGTTTTTTAGAGTTATATCTTGAAAGAATGTATTAAATTTGTATTGAAAAATGGAATCGGAAATGTCATTTGAAATCGCATGATAGGCACTGCGGAATTGTAAATGAAATATTTGCGAACAGTTACAACGGCCTATCTGAAACTATGTGCATGATCACGGCATAGTCAGTGCCGTTTCGCCATGGAATGGCAAAAGCGAGGGGAAGAAAAGGAACGAAAGGAAGAAAGCCGCGCGGAGATCATTATTAAGGAGTAATGAATAATACCGGAAAGATTCAAGCATGTAAGGGTACGATACGCGACCCCGTCGAGTATAATTCTCGACGATTGCGTCATTACCTCTGCATAGGTAGACGATGGAAGATGCTGCGGCGGGAGAAGGATGCAGCGAAAGGCACTCCTCCGCGGAAAGCGAAATGTGCTACATCGTAACAGTGCATCACAATATAAACCTCGAAACTATTTAAGGATTCATGAAAACGGACCGGATAATATTGCCGCAGTATAATGGCGGCGCCGTGACTGTACGAAGTTTAATACTTCCGGGGATGGATCGGTTAAACTGCGTTTCTTCTTGCAGTTTATATAGAAAACATTTCCCTTAAAACCACGATAGTTAAAACATCAACACTCAACGCTCCGGTTATTTTGTAAACACATGTTACATGTCTCCGTAGCGGAGCCAACGGAGCGTTAAGGGTTAAGATGTTATTCAAGAGCTCTTAAAACTTTATGGTGTACAACATCCGATGAGGATTTATTAACACAATTTTTAACAACAAAAAGGCAATCACCGAAGAATATAATTTAATACCTTGTTTTAGGATCGACACTTAAAAGAAAATTTTTGACCCTCATTTTGTTAAAATATTTTTAATTTTCTTGCGATTTTAAATTAGTCTCTTAAAATTATTTTACTTTTAGTCTTAAGATTTAATCTTCTTGCTTATGATGAAACTAAAAATTTACAAGAATGTTCAATTGCGTACACTCGTAATGTAATATTTTTCTTTCGAAAATTATTGTTTAAAAGGATATTTTTGAACTGCACTCGGTTGAACTGCTTTGTAGATTATATGATGTATCGTTTGAATCGTGTAATTCGTTTTTCAGAACCGTCTAACTACGTGAAAGATTTATATAATGGTTAATTTTTTTTTTTTTTTTGGTGGTGATAAAATTTAATATTTACAAGAATGCGAACGAACAATCGCATTCTATACGGTGGAATGAGAAGTCTCGCGAAAATGGGTTTTGCAAATTTATTGCAGCTTGTGTTACATACCGTGCTATGTAACAGGCCAGTGTGTCTGTCTATAGCTGGCCGTTTCTACTTGTAATGCGTTCGCGCAGCGATACAGTATGACCAGTGTTGCGTTCACCTTCTGTTTATAAATTTATATCGCATTATTGCCGCCAATAAGCACTGCTACACTACTATCAATGATTGCGAACATTATTACACGAGGAATTGATCGATATCGAAACAGACTATCGAATTCAAGCACGACGAAAAGCAATAACCTTTGACATTTCTGTTCGAGCATTGTGCAACAATTCACACTGTGAAATTTGGAGATAAATAAAATACTATAATGTTACCATACGAAATGGAATCAAACGCAAAATGAGTTACGTACAGTGACTCAAAAATCACAGGCAATTGAAAACAAATTTTCTGAAATTCAAACAAAACAGAAAACAATAATGCTTAAAATTTTTCTTAGCATTGGGTGACTATTCGAGTTGTAGAATTAATTGATAAATGAGCTGGTGTGATGTTATTATAGAAAATAGGATGAAAAGTAAAGGGGGCCACACACAGTGACCCAGGAGGCACATTCAATTTGAAAAATTTTTCGTTAGAGAAATGCTTGGCAAGTAAAAAGCGCCCAAAAAACAGAGAACAAAGCGTCACGCAGCAATTCAAACACTCAATCTTCATTTACAACCTCGACTGGCGAGCGCGGGTCGCCGTAAAGAAGAGCCACGTCCAAAGATAACAGAAGCGGGGCATTCTTCGCAGATTTACTCTCGAGATGGGCAAAATAGATATCGCGTAAAAAGACCCGGGACTTCCGGGACAGTGAAAATCAAAAAGTTGGCAAAGTTCGCGGGATCGCTCGCGGAAAGAGTAAACATCGATATCAGATTCGCGGCGGGGAGCGTGTTCCTCGGGAGTTATCAAAGCAACAAAAGCGTAAGCGGCGGGAAATTATCGTGGTCCGTCGGGCGAGAAAATTTGCGCTCGGTCGGGAAAAGTGCTCACGTTCCCGGCGCAACGCGTTCTGAATACGCTCCTTAATCTCTCCTTAAATTTCACCCGGGGAGATTTAGTTTCCCGTATTACGGCGCGAGTGATACATTGCGCAGTGTGCCAGCTATTTCGTGCTTTTCGGTTACTCGAACTTCCTAAGCAGCCGGTACGTGCCCGCTCGCGTTATATCTGGGTACAATAATGTAGAATTATCTATTGATTTAGTTGCTGGCTGAGGGTCCACGGGAATTGCGGGGGAGGAGGGGGGAGAGGTGGCGGCGTGTAGTTTAGAACTGCTATGCGCAAGAGCGCCGCCTTGAATGTGAGATTCGAAATTATCGCGACGATTCGGAACAGTTAGGTTCGTCTACCGGTCGAGAATGGCTCGCGTGAAAGAGAGAACGAGAAAGAGAGAGAGAGAGAGAGACAGAGAGAGAGAAGCAAAGAAAACGGAACTGCTTCACCGAGCAAATGTATGCGCACTCCCGGAGATAACGCGAACGCGAGGAACTCTCACTATCTCTCTGTTTCTTCCCCGCTTTCTTTCTCCTTTTCCTTCTCGCTGGCATTAACGTGCTGATGCGGTCTCAAGCTCAAGAGTAGAGGTTAACTCTCGTGTCTATCTTCGCTCTACACGATGGATAATTCAGCGTTACTTAACCGTTCCGTGCAACGCGAAAGAAACGGCGATGCCGCGCTGCTAAATCGCGCGCGGAACGATGACGGGACCCGGCTTGTTTATCTTACGTTCCCATTGTCCTCGCGGACCCCGGCACACTTCCACGTCCCAGGAATTCCACGGCTATAGTCTTCGCGAAATCAACTGGACGCTCAAGGTTACCGGATCGACCCCGCCGGCTCGTTTTCTTGTACTATCTACACCCCCGTTCGGACGCGTCCGCGTTTATGCAGTTATTTCCGGATTTTGTACAAGTATCGTTCACATCTTCCCTGAATTTATCGTGTCGTTGTGTAATCTCGATGGCATGCTTGGGTAATACAAGCTCTATTCATTGCCGTTATTATTTCAACAAATATTATATACTATATTTATGCGTCGTATGCAGTGGGCGATCAATAGACTGCAGAATTTATGGATTTCAGATAAAAAGAAAGAAAAATTTTCTGAATGAAGAAAGGCACTTTTCTGATGCAGACAGTTTTTATTTTGAATAAATATTCCATGTGACGAATATGTATATTAAAAATTCATATGCATCAATTCATTATGTTCAGTCCATTAGAATTATTAAAGAAGAACTTCCTATATCTATCAATTGATAAAAACAATTTTTATTTTGCAGAAAAATTCCAATGATACTTCGTTTATGTGTTCTACAAACATTATTGTCATTGAGAAATAGGAACGTAATTGTGGACGTGTTGGTTGTGTTTCAAAAGTGAGTATAGTAAGCGAAAAATTGCAGTTCCCGAATAATAAGATTAGAAATGTGAAAGTCTAGGGAAAACATGGAGTAAAAGTTTTTCGTTTAAGGCTTCGTTTACGAGAAAATCCAGTTTGAAAATTCGTCGGGAGCGCGTGCTGCTGGGTAGGAATCAGCTGACGCGTCTGTTCATGACCGGCCGCTTCCACTTCCTGTAAATACTCACGCACGCTAACCTGACGAATCTTCAAACTCGATTTTCTCGTGAAGGAAGTTTCGCGAAAAAATGCTGCCCTTTCTGTTCGTTTTATTTTCGCCCGGAAAATAATTTCTGCCGGATTTTACTGAAAATTTAAAAGTAGAAATATTAGCACATTCGTTCGTTCATTGCAATTTAGCGGCTTACGAAAAGATTACGACGCAAAGAAACAGGAGAATCCATTAAAATTTGTCACGAGGTTTCTGTAAAAGTTGTAAAATTCGTTTTATAATTTTTAACACGCGTTTTCTTGCTGTAAACTGAATTTCATAATTTCCCCCGTTTAATTTGAATTTTGAATCAAGCAAATGTAGGAAATGTTGAACTTAAAATCCTAATCGATTATCAACTATTTAAAGTTTATAATGTGCATATTAATTTTTTGACTGACTGTGAAACTCAATAAATATTAATAACACATACAAAAGTAAACTAATATCGTGGACTTGGTTCATTTCTATTCATAGACATTCTGAAATTCTCATCCATAAATATTTGAATAGCATAAGTTTCCGACGACATTAGACTCGTGCAATATCACGAGTTGTAACAGTTGCATCAAGAGTTGCATCTAACTTTTCCATTCTTGCAAAGATTTATGTTCATCCGGAATAAACCAAATAAACAGTTCAACACAAATTTAAAACTACATCGTTTACGTCCGAGAATCTCCGAAGAAAATTTGCCCGAGTTTTAATAACACGAATCTGCACCAGTTCGCGTTTATAAAATAGTTTGTTCAACGTGCAGAAACCACTAGCACGATTTTGTACACGAGAATTGCAACGGTTTGAAAAACAGAAAAATATCTTTCAATTAGATTCGTAACGAAAGATGACTTGTATAGCAGCGTTCGCGTTCGGGAATTTCGCGAGTAATTAATCGCGGAAAAACGGGCGAGTTTTCAACGCGGAATAACTGAAACATCGAACAAATACCGTGAAATCAATTATCAGATATTGAATCTCCCGCGTCGTTTATATCTGATACCACCGGTGAACATTGCTCGTGCAGGTTCTAAATAAAACGGAAACAAGTTTTGGTATCTTCTATCGGGGAATGCTGCTCTTAAATTCCCGTGAAATGATGATCGGTTTCAATCTCTAACGGAAGCATTCCCATTGTCTTTCGAACATTAGAAATCTTCTTGTACTACAGGATTCCGGGATCGGGCAGATTACGTAGATATGTTCCTGAGGAACGACACCGCGGCCACTGTCCCGAAGTCTTTATTGGCATTATTATACCGTAAAAGATTATTTAGCCGCGATCGTATCGATCGCGGCCAACCGATCGGCGAAAAAGTAGCGCAGAGAACAGTTCCTCGGATCCACCGCAGAGATTCATTTGGTGCCTAACTTCTTCCTACATAGTACCAACAGCGACGAAAAAATTATTCGACCCTTCGTGATACTCCATCATGGGTGGTCTACCGATTCCGATAGCGATCTCCTTTAACGGTATATTATGCTTTAAGAAGCTGCGCTCATGGGAGGAAGACCTCTGCCACCGACGTGGTGAATATTATTAATAATTTCCTTCCAGCCAACTCCAATTTCCTGATCCTTCCCAATTAATTTTTAACGTCGCCAGTCGTGTCACAATTTCACCCCCACTTTTCGCTTTTCATACTTTTTGCCTAATAAGTGTGGATTTTTATACAAAATAAAAATTGTCTGCATTAATTGCAAGATACAGGATATACATAAATAGCACAGTACAATAAACTCTATTGGAGTTTATAACATGATCCAAAAATTGTTTAAAACGTACTTTATATATGCACCTTTCGTGGTAGTAAATGTACAGTTTTCTAAAATGATAAAATGCATATATAGAATTTTTTTAAAACAATCTTTTGATCGCTTCATACTGGTGTCTACTGTGTTTTTAAATTATTTGAATGTTCTTACAGTTTTCTACTTGACCTGCTCATTTTTATGAATAAAATCGCCTGTCTAACGATAAGGCGTTTTAAGAGCTGATATCAGATGTTTTTAAATAAAGACATTTTTCGATCGCGATACGTACCAGTATATTTTGCTGTTAGTGCCGGTGTATCGATTTTCGGAGATCAAACCGATTCATCTAATTGCTAACAAAAGATCTCGCGGAGAATTGAATTAGATAAGTTGCAGGCGATAAAGTTCTCGACTGAAACAGTGTTTCTCCGAGGCTTGAATTACGGCGAGATCCGAGCTCCAGCGTTCGGCTGTATACGACCACAGAGACCCGAGTTCTTTGACAGAAAAGACGAATTAGCGACTAAAAAGGTTAGGTGCTAGCGAAAACGAAACCTGAGCCGAAAGAAGCTTCCCTGTCTCCACGTAGACACGAGAAATTACTAAAAAACGAAAGGTTGCCGACGTGATTGATATTTTAAACGTACATAGATATTGAAGGAATAAAATCTACAATTATTGAAGCACATAAAACAACAATAAGTAACTTGTAATTTTACTCACTAATTTTATTCATACATTGATACACCCAATGATATTAATATAATAATTACCGATGGCTATTTAATTAGTTTCATGATTCAGAACTGAAATTTGTTACAAAATCACTCAATAGCAATTTTAGTTAATTTTCGGGAACGTAAATCAATCGTTTCTTAAAGGGAGTGTTATTTAAGAGAAATTTTGAAATTACGGCTTTAATATGGTCACTGCAAATCGTACTAATAAGCTTCCAGTATATGTCGGGAACACGAGCTAATCAAAATTAATATGTCAAAATAGTATACATCACTTTGATATGTAAACGAATTTGGGCCAATCAAAATCAATCCACTATTAAAACGACACACATTTTAGTATTTAATTTTAATGTTTTTGAAGTTAAAATCGAAGTTTGAACCATTTGAAATCTTAAAGAGCGCACATAGAATTAAGGAAATATTGGAGAGGAATTGGGTCAATGGCATAACAGAGCCATTGAGGACCACAGTAAGAGACTTCTGGTGTAGACGTCAGAGCGGGTTCATTTTATTTTTTGAAAATTCCTTTTAGCCGCGGAGCAAGATTTACGCGGTCCATGCGCGGGTGGCATCGCAGTCAATGGGGTATTAGAATTTTTTCGCGCGGCACCCGAAATGTTTTCGACGCATAACTGGCCGAGCACGGCACGGTTATTCAAGCTGGTCCCCTTGTCCTCGGTTTCTCTGATTGTCTGGCCTACTCTTCCCTAATTTTCTTTTTCTCCACTTTTCCCGCGGCCCCTCGTTCCCGTTACCTATCATTTTACCTCGCCCGTTCCACAGCTGGCTCGGCACCGGGAGTCAATATTTGTTCTCGGACCTTTTCTGTGGCCATGATATTCTGTGATTTTACTCATGCAGATTGGCCAGACTGACCTCTTTAGAGAACACCCGCCGTATCTCGCGCTCCGGCGGCCATAAGCTCCCTCATTTGACGTAATTAGCGTCAACAGCGAGACATCAACGCTCGCGTGAGACGAGGAACGGCTTTATCAAGTTCGCTTCGAAATATAAATTATTCTTAAGCCGTCAGCGTTGAAATCGTTTGCGACAAGAATCCCACGCTAGTCGCAACTTTCAAATGCTTCAAAATGGTAACAGAATTGTTATTCTCTTTAAATGTGTACAGTGCTTTGTCCATAGAAGTGTGCTAATTGTCCAACATATAAAATTTCACTCAAGCAAATATTCTAACAGTTCGATATAAATCAATTACACTATTTTCGAGGGGAATTTATTCTTAAAATGGTACCTGAAAAATTGTTCATTCTAGGAATACAGTCTTGTTCCGATATAAGACGATGGCTCGGGACCGGCTCTCGGCCTATTTCGAATGTAGCGGCATACTATTATGTAAAGTGGTATTAAAATTTTCATTCAAACCCACTCGGCTCATACAGAGAAAATGGAACCTTCACATTTAAGGCACAGTGCTTTTAAGCAATTCGGTTTTGCAAAATGACTAACGCGAGGTTGAAAGAGGCAGAGTTTTCTAAATGGCGACCTATAAGTGCTCACTTACACTGGAAGAATGATAAGGTATTCTAAGAGCAGTTCCATTAAAACCATTTGCATTGGAAATGCCACACGTCGCTCGAGAAACGTTCTCCAAATTACGAATGCTTGAAAAAATAACAAAGTCATTATTCTCCTCGGATCAGAATAAAATTTCACCCGAATGAATGTCTTAAAAGCTTAATAAAAATCAATTGTTTGAACTGTTTGTGGCTAATAATTATTCTCTATAAATTCGAATTAAGACTGCGGGTTTGACGGTAGAAAAATTAGGATAATTTAACAATGTATTATCTTCAACTTATTGAAATTGTTAGAGGAGGAAAGCAATTGGTAAGTTGATTAATTTGAAAAAGAGCACAAATTATACATAATTGTAATAAATAAAGAAAATGCATAAAATCCTGAAGCTTGAAAAAAGAGCACAAAGTATGCATTAGAGTATTAAAATTTGTATTCCGATTGACTCTGCCGATACACGAAATAAAATAGAACTGTACTGCTAGGGAGACAATGGTCTTAGATAATTTGTTTTCGCAAAACGGGCTGCACGAATGCGAAAAGGGCCGAGTTTTCTGCACGGCGACCCGTGCAGCCTTCGATTACATCGAAAGAAATAAAATCCCACGTACGAAACGAGGGATAACAAAGCAACGGAGGACAACAGGAGATAGTAATCGAAATGTCGTCTAAACGGAATCGAACCGATTTACTGTTATTTGAAGTCAGCCGCGGTTCTACCCTGCATGTCAGAATAAGGTTATATCGGTTTCATCTAGACCTCGACATTCTTTGATAAGACCCGCATTAAATCTTGCTGGTAGATTCATTCGTTCACTATTCCCGCTTCTAATACCCGATCCCGCAGTCCCGTAGAGGATTCGTGACCTAAAGTAATGGATCTCGGAGCCACGGAGAGATCATGATAATTATTGCGTTCGGAGCTACCTCTCCACTTTCTATCAATGGAACATTCTTTTGTTCCCGTTCCATTGTGCGACGTTTCACCGTGTACATGGAACGCTCTCCTGATACACCCTCGTTGCTCAATTAATATCGAGGAAGAATGTTTTCTTGATAGGATATCATTAGACGAGTACCTGTGCTCGGTCTCGAGTGTTCAAAACGAACGTTCTAATCGGAATGACGTATCTAGATGTGTATCGACGGTTTCTGTTCAATCATTTTCTTTCACTTTTTTTACGAAACGTTTGAACTTTGTATCTGTCAACTACAATGGATCCAGGAATTATTTCAACACCGAATTCCCGGAAAAAAATTCTCTTATGGACTTGGACTCATTTTAAAGCTGGAAGCCTATCGTTTCATACTCAATTTTTCGAGAATCGAAAATGTAGTGATTAACTAATTTTTCGAATTTTTTTAAAAGTTCTATCGTGTCCCATAACGATTCAAGAAAACATTGTATTCTTTGCAGAGTTGTGGTTATTATTAAAAAGTTGAGCATTCGCAAATGTTATAAAATTTACTGCCTCTTATTCCACCTTAAGTGAATCTTATATAACTCGGATCCTCTTCGTATATGTTGCATGTTAAAAAGAGTGTTTAAACAACATTATTATTGTGCAGTGAAATTCGTCCTCCATTTTTGACATAAATGAAATGCCGTACGAAATAGTAGCAATAAAATAAACATCAATGCACCGCAGTAAGATTTGTTCTCGGTTCTCCACTTAAATACAACACTGGAGGATAGAATAACGGTAAAATCAATTTCAACGCAGCGCAGTAAAATGTCCCCTCTGTTTTTAGCGTAAACAAGGTATTCAAAAAATAGAAAATATTTTCGTTCACAGCAGGCACAGTCTCGTAATCGCGCGTTCAAAAAGATTCTTAGAATATCTGCGTTATTTGTTCCGGCGAGGCAGAATACTCTACACGCATTTTTAGACAAATGGCATAGTGCGATCTCAGAATAGACTTGGTGTTAATGAACAGCTTAAACGGCACACGTAGACAGCCGGGTTGTGTCGTTTAGTATGGTGACAACAGGCTCGTCGTGCAAGCCGGTCGTCGTTCGCTGCGTTGCTCGTGGGGCTCTCGAGTAACGGACTACAAAAGATCATTATTTAGGTGTCAAAGGTTCATCGGGCGCAATTTGGAAACGTGGCCGATCGCTCAAGTGACTTTAATTCAATTTCCTCGATATACTTGCGGTGCATCTAATCATGTGCCGTTCGACCGGCGGTCGTGATGCTCGCATTAAGAAGCCCTACACGACGGATCACCGTTACTTCAAATTTGATTATAAATGCTCGGGATAATATTGCAACCAGAAACACGATAGCATCTACTCTTAACTCGTATCAATATTTCACTGTAATATTCGTTTTGCAATATTTTGATCGTTGCAAAGAAGGCGGGTCACTCGTGACAATATGTACCATTTCATTCCGATATAAGACGATACTCTTTATTTCGAAATAAGAAAATTCTTCATCCGAAATACGACGACAGCCGGTCCTGAGCAATCGTCTTACATCGAATGGAAACTGTAGTGGAATATCGGTGTGGGTCAGAAATGACTCCGGCATAGGCCTAGAACTAGCAGGAGTCTGAGGGACACGCTTTCTGCAGCGGAAATTCGAAATGTCCCACAGTAAATATAAATATTTCTTACTGTAATATTTTTGAATATTCTTTACTCTACTTTAATATTCTTTACAACATCGTCTCTTGTCTGTCACAAGTGCTGTAGATAAAAATTATTAATTATTCAGAAATATAGATTTCATTTTATATTTTTGTCTACAAAGTACATTAGAATGTTCACTTCCTATATCGTACATTTTTATTAAGAATGTGAAATAGTATATGTAACTGGAAAACAGAAAATATTGCCCTGCAGTTATAGTTTAACAATGAATTCACAGTTTAATACAAAAATTTAATTTAAAATATTTACAATGACAATAGCCTAATTTCAAATAGCATAATTTCCTTGGATACAATAGATCAAGATACTTTTGTCAAATTATAAAATAAAATAAATGAACAGTACAAATATTTGTGGATTTTAAGAAACTCGATGTTTACTAAGATGAGCCCGGATACCTTAATTGTTCATCCGGCGCGCGTCACATAATCTTTCCCGCAGGAACCTCTACTCGCGTTAATGACCTCGTAGTTCCAACGGAAATTATTAAAAAGGCATCATATCGTGGTAATAACAGCAACGGAAATTTATTTTCATCGTAGGAACGACAAAGCTTTTCCTGTTCTCCTCTCAGGAATTTCCTTATCATAAACCACGGTTACACTTGGTTTTGGTTAGCTTAGTATGCAGTCACGTAACCGTGATAATAAATTTTTCACCTCAAAAATGTTCAACGTCAAAGACATTCCAGGACGTTGAACTTCATTTTCCCTGTGCAAAGGTTCGTCACTCATACGCGGAATAAATGTTCAATTAAGCTAATACTTCGACAAAGACGCTTGATATAAAATGCTTACTCGATCATTGTAATAAGCTGGAAATAATATAAAACAGTTCTGAAAGGTTTTTAACGTCTCCGCCGTTTTGTGTTTAATCTCCTCGTTTTTATCATGCATAAAATCCGCCGTCTAACAAACTTTGCTCTACTCGGTAAATTCTACTAAAAATTTGTACACATCTTTTGTAAACAAACTTCTCCAAATTGAGAAAAAATAGTGCTCGATATTATCAACGCACTGTTCCGTATTGACAATCGATATTGGTAAAATACAAAACAAATTTTCGAGTCTAACAGAAACAGCCGCTTCGAGGCTGAAAAGAAATAAACAAAAACTAAACAGCAAGCTCTGAATTTTTCGAAAGCCAACATGTTCCCTGTTAACCATCCACTCGTTCACGAGCCGTGGCGTGCAAATCTTGCGGCCGGCAAAAAAGCTGAAATAATCGAGCACGACGCCGGGAGTCGTACAAAACCACCAAGGCATTGTTCACGAAGAGACCCATAGAGCTACTCGTAATTGCTATTGGCCCAGTTGTGTACATTCAGGCCGGGTCATAGGCGATGACAACACAAGGAGCGCGAGAGGTGGTACGGGGTTCGGCGATGTGGAGGAGGCCCCTGGCGTAGGAGTGTGACAACGTATAGATACGATAGAACAGTATAGATACGAGGTAACGGGAGGAAATTAGAGGCTGGACATTGATCGCCGGGTCAGTGCCACGTGACATTGCCGAGAGCCTGACCTCTCCCGCGGTATCGGCTCGATTCTAATTAGTTGTATATGGTATCGACGACACGTCCGACCGACAATATTTCCTGGCCGATACGCATATAATTCCAGTTTGTCCAGTTTGTCTGGTTTTACCAGCTGAGATCCCTATTTAGCCTCGCCCCTGGCCCGTCAGCATATTACGCGATCCCCCCCTCCACCCCTCGGTTAAGAAACCCGCTGATTTGCATTTACCCGGGTTTAGAGCCCTATAATCCCGCTCCCCCGCCTCGTCGGTCAACAAACCGATCGGCGTGAACTCGTTCGTCGGTTTCTCAGCTCCTCGGGTACGTATGCGTGCGTGTGTGCCTCTGTGTGTAAATGTACCGGCTCAGTGCGAAAGTTCATGTTCGATTTTCAGAGGTGGTGGGAATCTTGTAGCAAGCTTATCGTCAAGCTGGGAATTTCTATTCTTCATGGTCTTTTACGATTATGACCCTGAATGACCTTGGCCATTGAAATTGCTCTCAGAAGAGCTCTACACTCGTAGGTGTTCTAACGTGCCTACTTCCATTTGAAGAAACATTAAGTTGAGCAACTTTTATCTCAAATAGTTCCTCCTATCTCAAGAAATTAAAAAATTATTCTTATAAATTAATTATTATAAGAGTTTACGAAAAGGAGTGAGAGCTTGTTAATTTGGACCATCCCGCTGCATTCTAGAAAAGTGGTTTGGCAGATTTCGAAATGGCGATTTCACCCTGAACGGTCAACCCCGCTCTCAGAGGTTCCGGCATTGATGGCGAAACATTGCGCGTGCCTAAGTGCAAGACAACTCGAGAATCGAGGAAATCATTGTGAGGCTGAGTTACCGATCTTTCGGATCGAACGGTGACGGGTGATAAAAAGTGGATCCTGTATCGTTTTGTATGCAACAACCTGGCAGAAACCGGTAGCGGCTATATCGTAGATTGGCGAGACTTGTCCACCTTGAATTGCAACCGCTTCTGTTTTATCTTCGAATCGGGCACGAACTTTTGCACTCAGCCAGTACGTGTCGGCGCGGATGTATGTATAGTTCGCGAGTCCTCGGGAGCAAACGTAATGACCAGGGCACCGTGGACGCAACGACGACGACAACGACGACGACAACGACGACGACGACGGTTCCAATCTGGCGTGTACCGTTAAACGCGGCGACGTTTACTGAGACAAGTCGCTTGCCCCGCACATACCGTGCCACGTGCAAAAACCACAGGAGTGCTCCTTTCGCAGGTAAACCGGCTGCCCCGCAGCTTCGGTTTCGTGACAAGAAAGTGGGACAAGTGAAATATGCGTCTGGCCAAGGCAGGCGCCAAAATAACGTATTATGCGGGGACAAGCTCACAACCGATCCGGAAGAGCGAATGGAAAAACTGAGGGGTCTGTGTGACGCACCTACAGAGATGTTGGCTGGATTATGTCACCGGTTCACGGTTTTATGGTATGAGGTGGGAGAGAGATCCTGGGCGATGTTAAAAGTTGCTAGATCATTTAAGGGGGGCTTCACGTGTAACGGTAGCAAAAACAATTTTTAAGACTGTGAATTTTCATGTAGAATTAAGAAGAAGAATATTACATTTTCTAAGATCTTTCACGGTAACACTGAAGCAAGAACGCTTCAAATTTTTGTTCATTAACACGTTCCATTGAATTTTAAGTACATTGTGTAAGTGCAGAGAGATTCACAATGGATTAATGAAAAGGATTTTAAATGTCATCGGTTTTCCAGCTAAATCAATACACTGAAGCTTCGGTTAACAGGGCCAGCGAAGGCTACACGGTATTCACACGCTCATGTCATTAGAACCGTGAGTCATTCATTTCCGGACAATGCAAGATACCAATTACTGTCAAGCTTATTGTATTAGAATGTAAAAGTTCTATTCAAGACGGGAGAGTCACGAAATTATCTAATGATGTACATCCGACTCGTTAGATCCTTTCGAATACTTTTATAGTGTGATTCAGTGCTATCCAGAAAATTATTTTAAGAATTACTAACTATTAATTGTGAATGTAGCGCTCCAGAGAGCAAATACTGCAAAACAGTCGTATTAGTATCATGATATTAGGGAGTGTATTAATTCTGGTATAGTATATCAACGTGCAGTACCAATACACATTAATTATACAGTACCCGGTATAGTCATCGATAAACACTGCCAGTGAACATTAGTTCCAATATAGTCCATTGGTATACGGTATATGAATATAAAGCACGGGCATAACCAATGTAATATAATGTAATAGAAAAATATAGACCCAGTAGAACAATTAACGAATCATTTCTTTCGACACGAAAAATGGGACCAGCTTTCCTATTATTAATTTAAAAATTGCTGTATTGATGTCACTATCATTCCATTTCAAATAGTGGAATCTGTACATCCAGAGTTAGATTTTTTTCAATTTTAGCTTCACCGCGTTCCAGTAAAGTTAGTTCAATTTCAAACACCGTTAAAAACATTCGTTTTGCTTTACAACGTTACATGCAGCGAGCAAAATTTATCAAACAAGTTAAATTTGTTCCAGTCAAAAGCTGCCACATTCCTGCGTGTAGAATCAGTGTTCGTTGATTTTTGTACAATGTTTCCTACACGATATTGAACAGCGAAAATGTAGCTTTCGTAACAATTGCTTTAGGCAATCAATGAAGGAATGAACAAAGAATAATACAATATATGAAAGGCAAAAATAAACCCACGATGATACATACTTTTCAGTAATCAAAATCGAGCATACCAAATGCAAGGTCATTACAGTAAAGTCTTGATCTAAGCCCAATCCTCGGGTCCGTGCTGCGACATAGATCGTGTAGGGCTACTATTTTCTTGTGACCGCGCCGAATGTAGAAAAGGACAGCGCGTGTGAACTAACATTAAGATCAAGACTTTACTGTACTAACTAAATACTGTAATATAATAGTAAAAAATTCCTACATTGCTAAGTGTCTTTATGTTTGACAACTTATAGCACTGAAAATATTCCAGAAACCAAATAGCTTCCGAATCCTAATATTACCGAATAACTAATGTCGTTTCTTTAACCTATTTTTCAACAGGAAATTTAATATACTCAGGAGAGTGGTATAAAAAAATTGGTCAAAGGATAGAGGGAGGGTTACAGATAAAAAATAAACGTATGTTAACATTCTCGTTGAAAAATAGATTGAAACACGACGTTGCTCGTGGGATGACCTATTATTTCGTGTACTTTACGACAAATTCGTATTGACGCAATATATTGCGCGAGCATTCATTAATAATATAATTGCGCGTCGGCGTCTCATTTACCACGGACAAATGAATCGAACGGACGTAGGCGAGCGCTGACAGAAGGCAACGAGCTGTGCGTTACGCGTTCACTAGCAAATCCGAGATCAAGTGCGGGCGATAAAGGTCCCAGCACCGATAAATATCGGAGGCCCGATTGGCTCTATTACGTGATTTGTTATCTCGGTGATTCGGACACGACAGATTAAGATCACCGGTATACAACCGGTGAATTATTAATTCAGCTGTTAGCGGTAACGAGCTGGGGAGCCGGTACTCGTCTCGCAACTTTCACACGATCGATATAGGATCCACGGCGGCAGAGCAACAGCGAGCGGTTCGATTCGAATGAACACGCAACCGGGCCCGATGCTATCAGGAAATCGAAAAAGTCGCCGACTCTGGGAACTATACATTATCCCCAAGTATCAGACCGCCTGATCTAGTTATTAGCGAGCTTTCATCGTCGTGATCATGTTGTGTAATTAATGAATACTTTGCTTCGGAGGATCCTTCTAACGCCTGGCATTACAGACAGAATCTTGCATACTATTACGGGAGTGAGTCATGCAATTAGACAGGCCACGGGCTTCTGCTTCGATGCAGTCTGGAGGAGATGCATTTTTCCATGCAGTGTCGATAAAAGATTTTATTTATGCTTTTATTTCTGTGAACGGATCGAGGAGACACTGACAGGGACATCCTCCCAGCGAAATTGGTGAATTTTCTTCTGGGAGCACTATTTATCGGCTATAACTTCTTGTAAATATAAATGTTAATACTAACGCCTTTTTGTCTATATTTTTGCAATTAACTCGGTCTAACTTTTTACTCGGCGCTGACGCTGTTAGACAATATAATTGAACAATAAATGAGAATAGCTGATTTTGGTCCAGCATCTAGGTTAGATATCATTTATAACTACAGTGTTTGCTCGATTTATGTCAACAATACGGGTCGTGCCAGCGACATATATCGTCCAGGAGATACTACTCTTTGATCCACGCTGAACATCCGACCCGTATTATGTTTACGCTCCTCGGCGTTCGTGACCCCACATGGAGTATACCCCGCGGTAGTGGGGATAGTTCTGCGACTTTTATCAGTCAAGTATTTGCGACATATATCGAGAAAAAACTGTAAAAACACGGACCACTGACAGCGCGGCTACAGCGGACAGACTTCGGCTCGGCCAATGCCAACGTCACGCTGGGCGGGGTGTGTCACCGAGCCGAAATCCGTCCGCTGTAGGCGCGCTCTGATTGGCCGGTGTTTTTCGTTAATAACTCGTTAACGAAGCTGCGGAGAATAATATCGCAAAGGAAAAAGATTCTTGAAATGACCTCGGGAATCGCCCTTTTCAAGGAAGAACTACATTTTTGGGACACCCTACAGATCGATTAACATCAAAAACATGAAAATACGCACTTGATATATTAACACATACGTAACAAGGATTTTGCGAGGTTCAGTACCAAAAGTTCAGACCCGGAAGGTACCAGCGGCGTTCGTGCTGCCATTGACCCATCCGGTAACCAGCTCGAGCGGTCGCATAAGTAGCCTACATAAATTGCCAGCGAACCGGCGTGTATAACAATAAAGGGTTTCCGAGGTGAAGGGACGGAGCGGGCGACAAAGACGGAGGAAATGATGCTCGTATGGGCACGCGTGCACGTGCACACGCCGTTAGAGACGGTGCAGGAGATCGGAGTGACGCGGCGCCGTTGAAATCACTTCGTTACACCTATGCGAAACGCGAAATGGAAATACGACTGTGACGATCCGCGCGGTTGCGGCTGGGAATGGCGGTGGTGTGCGGGCGAGTTTCGGACGTGTGCAAGCGTACACGCTTTTCTCGTAACGGTGTTTACGAGGAGCAGTTTCGCCGTGGCGATCTTCCGAGACCCGGCACCCAAAGCAATCTCAAGTTGGACACTTTGTGGGTGTTATCGGGGAACACGACCTGGTCATTGCACTCTCCCCGCTGACCATGTACGAGGACGTCCTCGCCGCGTCACCGCCGCAGAAAGAATCGAAGACGTCGATGATGAAAGCCGCGTTAAATCTCGCGCAGATAAATCACGGACCACGGAACACCGTTTCCCCCGGGACCCTAGCAATGATCAGCGGTAAATCCTGGATACTGTCCAACCTTTTTCCCCTCACTGTCTCGTCGATTTTTTACGACGAGAGTGAGCGAAGATCACTCCCGCGAAGACAAAAATCGTGGACAAAAAAATTAAAAATAAAATAAAATGGAAAATATTGGTCTTAGGGTACCTGTAACCCAGATGTTCTCCAGTCTGCCTATACGTCTTGTCCGTTCAATTTTTGAGTGAATATTGTAACCTTTTTTACGTTTTTTGACTATGTCTAAAAGAGAATAAGTCAATGGAGATAGTTGCAATAAACGATCTTAACTGTCTTATGTCCATATACAGTGTTTTCTCGATATATGTCGCAAACACCGGGTTGATAAAAGTCGCAGAACTGTCCCCACTGCTCGAGAGGATGACGTGGATCAAACAATAGTGTCTCCTGGGCGATATATGTCGCTGGCAAGACCCGTGTTGTTGAGATATATAGAGAAAACTCTGTAATTAAACGAATTACGATGTATAGCAAAAATGGGTAGATGACATATAAAACCGTGAAGGTTTCTAGATATTCTGAAATTCTTTTAATTTGTTTACTGTTTCAAATTGCACCCCCTCATTTTTTACATAAATGAACACCGCAGTCTGTAATGATATTTGCGTTCTAAAATCAGTCATTTCACGTGTACCAACCTAATAAATAATTGGATATTTATCGATCTATAGTGTGAAGTAGAAACGCGTGAAGTATTTTTCTAGGATCTGAACACATCCTGAACAAATTCTGTTATTTGTTCGTTTATCGAGTCTCCGGTAACTTGTAATCACATCGTAGCCGCGTTTTCTAATTACTAACCGATTTGCATAGCAACGGCGCGAATGAATTTAAAGAGCGGAAGTTCCGCGAGCTTATGTCGGACTAGTTCGGAAATCGTAATTTTACAATTAGCGAGCATCGCAATTGGGATTAGGTGGACTAAGCGTGCCGGCAGCGTTGTCGGTAGCGCGTGTTGATGATAATGGGAAATGCGTGGACGATAATAGTCCGTCGTAGTGCGATGGTGGTGTCCGTGAGATAAGAACAAATTTATTTGGAATTTTGACTCACCCTGCTTTCATAATCACCGGCGCAAATGCAATTTTGTCTGGATATAAAATCTTGCGCGCGTCTTAAGAGCCGGTAAACATCATAAACGCACACCGATCCACAATCTAACTATAACCAGATCCGTAACACGATTCCTCCACCGCCGTTTAATCAAGGGTAACACCGGTAATCACGTTATATCAGCTACACTGTAACTCAATCCAAGCAGATTTTATATTGCTGTCGTCGTCATATTTCAAGATGCATGTTAGTATGTCTGCCCCGCGTTCCTCGACGCGCAAAAAAGCCTGCTCGTATTAATTTACTAATCCAGATTTACCACCGGTGCCCCATTTACATGATACACTGCCAAATAAAGCAATCCGGGGTATCGAGGTCTGGCGAATCTGTAGGCCAAGTAACTGTGAACGTGTTAACCGCGACTGCCGTACTCTGCTATCCTCGCTGCAACAACCTATCGCAAACACTAAACCCTCCCATTATTCCTCGTTACAATAAATCCGGCTAAAGATCGGAGCACTTACTCAACATTTCTCGTCCCGCTTTCCTCAACAACAACGACCGAAAGAACGCAAATCTACAAACCGCGACGATACCAATAAATCCAGCTAACAATCGAATCACTTAAACCATCCCGATACGCTCTCACTATGACAATCATTCAAAGAACACAAATCTACAGAAACGTTTTAATACTAATAAATCCGGATAACGATGAGAGTCACTTGAACATTCTCATCACGATACACTCGATAACAGTGATTAAAGGAGCATACATTCACAGAACGTTTTAAATAGTAATAATCAAACCACTCGTGTTACTGAACATTTCTCGTCCGGATGATCTCGATAATAATTCAAAGAGCATAAGTCTCCAGAAGGTTTTAATATTTTATGATCTCCCCACTCGGTACATTAGCAATATGGGGGACCTCTGTGCAGAGACATCAAACCCGAGAAACAAATGCTCCTTCTCGCAGAGTAATTATTTCGGATGCATCGATTCCTTTCCCGTTTGCTGCGTTAATGCGCAACCGGGAAGAGAGTCTCCGTCTCGTCGACAATGCCGCGCGACGCTCTCGAACGATCGAGAGCCACACAAGAGGAACTTATCCCCGGTACCGGCAGAAAATATTCCTACAATAAGCTCGCGTTCTTATTTGGCCCGGTCGCGGAAGCACTCGTGGAAGCTCGGAAGCCCGCAGAACTGTGCGGAGAAAAGAGAAAGAGAGAGAGAGAGAGAGATTCGGTTCGTACGATCTGAAATGTCGTTCGAGGTATGTGTGTTTCGAAGGCCAGGCCAGGTCAGGCCGACAGACAGAGATTTTTGGATTCTGTACGCGTCGCTGCACAGTTTCGTGACCGTCGCGGTGGGTTCGTTCGCGAAATCGCCGGGAACTGGCATAGTTATGACCGGTCGTGGAGGTCGTTAGTTTGGTCGCGGGAAAATCAGAGCTCGGACGATAAAACGTGAGGAAATTTGGCCGAATATTCGTTAGGGACGTGACTCCGCGCGGAAGGTTAATAGGAACTGGTGCACGTAGCTCATTCTACGGTTGCAGCAGGTGCATATTATTCACGTCTTGGCCGGATAGATCTCGCGCAAATTCATAAAGCAGTCCTTTGTACGGCTACTTCTGCAAGGGTCGGCGATCTTTATGGAAATTTCCCGGGCTAGTGCTCGCCTTACGAGCCCCGGACCAGAGGAACCCGAGAGAGGGAGAGAGAGAGAGAGAAAGAGAGTTGAGAGAAAAGGCTTGAGAACGAACGAGAACGAGAGACCGGGAACGAAGAGAAGTGAAATTTCGAGAAGAACGGCTTAAAATATCGCTGACCCGCATTCGTGAAAAATTTCCCTACCGGACTCCTCGCACCCTCTCTTTCTCGTCATTATCCCTCATCTTTCGCTTCTTCATCGTGTATATCCAATCAACGTCGAATTTCGAACAATCGGATTTACCGTAAGCGTCCAGACGTATGCGCTTGTTGTGATAATTTTAAAATTTCCTTGTCTTCAAACATATTATTGTAGGTTTACAGTCACTTTGCTGCCTTAATATTGATAACCAGACTGCGGATCTTTATGCAGAATAAAAAATGTTTGCACGAATTGCAAGACATACGAACCGCAGTTTATTCCTCTCTTTGTTGGTTTATTAAGTTAAAGGAAACTCGTAGATTTACGATCTACGAAATCTTCTCTGTAATTCCGACGAATTGAAAAAAAAATAATCGGAGTCGCCAACTAAAAAAGCTATCGTCTTTTTAACTCTGCACTCGAAACATTTCTTCCGACCTAGAATATTTCCCTTCTATACATATATTTTTTCATGTTATGGTGGAACTTACTCGTACAGTACTGAACTGTTCAGTAATTTAATAAAAACAAAACAATTGAATAATGTAGAAAATATTTTGGATAATGATACAGCATTATTTTTGTTTTTTAATTCGAGTGGTAAGAGTCTCTAAATATTAATGAGAGTCTATGTCAAGTGTTCGTAGAGCGCGAATTCGATTAACGCGGCCAATTTTCTGAGACAGATTACGCGCGCTAATTAAGACCCGTAAATACCGACAACGTGTAAGGCTGGGTAATTCTATTCTTACCGCGTTACGAAGACGGATGCTAGACCGCAGCCAGGTCGGTGATCACTTCCGAACAATTGATAGTTTAATCAGGCTCGGTTTGGTGCGCTTTAATGACCGGCTACGAGGGCAAGATAGCGAAGACGTCTTGTCCGGTCTCGGTGAAAAATCTAGGCTCGCGGGGGCGGCTCCTTTGCCGGTACGGGTCATGTAATCGACGGTCCACGTCGAAGCCAGGAGCGGTCCCGTTCGCCAGAGGGATTCAGTTTTCCCCGGGGAACAAATTGCCAAGACGTCCCACTAATTTTACGGTCAACCGCCGATGTATATACCTCGGTCGACGAGTTTTGAGTCCGCGGCGAGAGTACAAAGCGGGGCCACCCCTGTGTACTTTGACCGATAACGATACCAAGACGCTTTCCGGGGATCACGTGACGTTAATTATCCCCCCGACCAACTAGTTGCGAACTGTTGCGAGAGACGCAATAGGGTGCGCTCCGCGCATACTTGTCTCGCGTAAACTGCAAAAGTTCTCGCCTCTGCGAAACCGGGAAAACGGTATCTCGGTTGCACCGTGTTCTACCAGCCAGTAGTTCACAGCCATGGGGGATCGATGGGGTTGCCAGTTGATCGATAACCATAAAAATAACCCTCGACGACCCGTCAAACTATCTGGCCTCGCAGATCCTATCCGAGATCGTTCGCGATAAAGATTCTATTAAACTTTTTAAGTACACGCGTGTAATCCAAACCACTTCTGTTGTTTGACCTTTCAGTTCACTTTTATTGCGGGATCAACGGAAAGTAAAATCTCGAGACGAACCGGTTTTTCACTTTTGCCGCGCCATTTGAACCGGAGCAATTAGCGTTTCGAGAAGAGAAACACAATACAATTGGTCAATTCCAGGACGAATGTAACTGTCTTTCGTTTCTCAGTAGGATAAAATACTTTCGTTTTTTCCTTTTATAGACACAGCTCAATTTTATTCGTGTTTCTAGCTGACGAAATTTCCATATATGGTAGCTTAATCGTCTAAACAATTAAATGTTGTTTTACACTTGAAATATTTCGTTGTGAGACCAAGGCATCGTTATAGAGGGGTGGCTTTAATCTTTAAATCTCAGGAAGGTTCCATGTAAAAAAAGAAAGGACTTGGAGCCTACGTGGATGGACCAAAAAAGAGAATTAAATTTTCTGGAATATAAGCGACCTGCATAACCGGCACCATTAAAGTGTCCAGATTCGGTGCGCGATCGCCTAACCGAATAACCTCGCAATCCCGCTTGGACAGTTACGAGTGCTCGCCGGGCGTATTCAACCGGAAGCCACGGTGTTCGATCAGGCGAGCAATAATTCAATAACCGGGCGACGGTAACATTCCGAGCGCGCGCTGTACATTTAGAAACTTGGTCCCAAAGGGCAATCTTGGCTATCCTCTATCCGTGGGTAAGTATCGTACAGCGGGGAACACCCCGTACAGGCAGCTAGACACGGCCGAGCGGTGCATCGCCTGTTCGCGACGATGAGCAGCATGGCGCACGGTCCCGTGGTAACTCTATACCTCAGTTATTATAAATTCCCTGCCAGCGTCCGCGGGAGTAGGTAGCTACGTAACTACGTACCTGGATAATAGTCTGAAACAAGCACCGCCGCGAAAAGGGCGGGGTCAACTTGTCTGTCGCATATTAAAGACATTGTGCCCCCGTGTAGGGTCCCTATTGCGCGAACGACAGGAATGCGCATCGGCGCTGTCTTCGTTGATAGGAGGCTCGTATATTCGGACAGCATGATGGCTCGGCTGGATCGAACAGGAAGAAATTTCGCTTGCTATGCGACACGGTCCATCGCCGGCTTCAGATTCACTGACCGTGTACTCGAGGAAACTCGCGGCAGACGCTGAAAATCCTGGCCGGGATTGCGATCCGTTTAACCTCTTCAGGGACAATTTTTTCGGGAGAAAATTAAACGATTTTTACCTGGCAACGTGGTACACATACTCGGCAAACATGCAGATTAGATCAGATCGATGCAATGAGCGCCAGGTAATTTTCTTCGGGAACAGTGTTCTCTTCAGGAATAACGAGATTTTTACGTCTTTATTTGTTTGTTCACTCAGCAATCGCAAAAATTGGGTAACAGCAATATACACATGGAAACGCACAGAGGATACCGAAGATTGGTATCTTTTGATACTTTGTTTGCATGTTGAATTGACTCAATTTGATTTCATTAAGAAAGCTGAAAATACCCCATTAAGCATTTTTCTGTGAGCATCTGCAGTGAATTTATATTTTTCATACTTTCTGCCGTGTATAACCTCAAATGACCTTGAACGACCTTGAGTGACTGTATCGTTGAAATTGTCTTGATGAGGGCTACAATCGTAGGAGGTTGAAAAATATTTGGTTCTATTTAATAATACTAAGTTAACCTTCAAATCTTCTAAGCATCTCCACAACCAAGACCAACCAACTTTTGTCTGAAACATTTCTCTGCTATATCAAAAAATGTAGAAGTTGTTCATTGTTATTAAGAAGATATTCGTTGTTCAGTTAGAGTGAACATACAATCGCAAAGGATTAAACGAATGAACGTTGAATTTGTCTTAACACCTGCTGCAATGTTATGAGTACAAAAATGTAGGGTACCATTTTAAAGTACCATTTCGACTTCCAGATCGCTTTTACTATTTCATTCATACAAAAATAATTTAGACTACGTGCTTCTTTAAACTAAACAACATTTGTAGACACTAAAAGACACTTTTGTCTCACTTTTTTAACAGCTTTAATCCTTCACGAGATACTTTGTTTATTTGTACTTAAACGTGACACCCTGTACGTACGCTAACTGTGAAGACAATTTCGAAGGTGGTGCTTTTGTGGTTGGAAGTTCGAGTCCAAGGCTCGTTCTTCGCGGAGGACGATATTAATTTTTGCAGTGGAGCTAGCTGGGAGGCCAGCCCGCACAAGGAATGAGCCTTTTGTGAGATTTAGAAGAGCAATTGCGTGGTTCAGGGGTCGGCGGAACCTTCGGATGAGAATTAGGCTCACAAAGGGAGACCACGAGGAGAGGCTCTGCTTTCTAATTATGCTCAAATTGTACGGGCTGACGAGTATAAACAAGCTAGGAAATTACTAGCCACTGGGTCAGCCGTTTTTACAAAATCCTAATATTCCCAAACCATTTACTGAACCATTCCCGAACCTAAAGAATCTTTCCTTCTAATCAAACCTTTCAACCAAACAAACTAAAGATTAGAATTATAAAATTCTAATTAACCCCTTAACTTGTACGCTCGACTTAATTCGAGCGCGCTAAACAGGCCAAACTGTGCACACTCGAGACAATTCTTGTTGTATTTTATATATTTATTATTGAATTGATAATAACAATGTGAAAGCAAAGAAAAAAAATCGTTTTATTGATATTTATCATTTACATAGGATTGTAAGCTATAACACTTATTTATTCAAGAATAAAATATATTCCATGAAACAAAAGCGCAGTATATCAAAAATTGATTTTTTTGGCCGGTTTAAAAAAAACTGTGCGTTAATCTTCACAATGAAATGAAATTCGGTTGGGGTAAAGTCTGGAAGAGAAGGTGAATCCGAGAAAACGAAAGAATACCTAAAAACCATTATCTAAAAAATCTTTACAACAAGATAAATTAAAGGCGAGTAGCAGACAGAAAAAGCGGAAAGGCAAATACTGAAGGAATGAGAGAAGAACGTGAGAACGAGAGTGAGACTGCTCTTATTACAATATGATCGAATGTAGTAGGCATCTCACCGTCTGCGTCCCGGCAAAAATGCCTAACGCTCATCATCCGCCATAACGAAGCCTTTAATCGCCGTCTAACCGAGCCGGCAAGAACAAGGTTAAAGTAAACAGGTCAACATGTTGCACCCGCGTCGGTGGTAAAAACACCGGCACTAAATTACTCGGAACGCTCTAGCAATAAAACTGTTCCTAGGAAGCTGCCGACAGTCTCTATTCCGCTCGAGCACAAAGCGACGACGGGTTCTCGAGATGGTAGATATAAGAAGAACGACGTCCAGCATCAGAAACTACGAAAGAGAGACAGCTGACAGGGAGGGAGGGGGGGGGGGAGGGGGAGGGGGAGGGGGGAAAGTATTAATGCATAAGTCCGTTGAACGATGCGAAAGGGGAACGATGATGTTGCGGATGCGAGAGAGGCGAGAAGGCCGACCGCGACGATAGCGATGATAGATTCTGTACCCCTCGGCGTATTCGAACATCAAACCTGGCGGACTGCTCGGTCGAACATATGTCACACGGCAAATGGCGTGGCAGGAACTTCTCTACGGTGCACTTTACACTACAAACCGGTGTCCCGTAATGTTCTTTTCATCATTCCATCAGTCATTCCGCCGGCGTACTCTCCGATTGGTCGAGAGCGAGTATATCGTTGT
Organism: Halictus quadricinctus; assembly: GCA_028454245.1. NCBI lineage: Eukaryota > Metazoa > Arthropoda > Insecta > Hymenoptera > Halictidae > Halictus > Halictus quadricinctus. Next base: position 4,762,814 of record CM052113.1, on the reverse strand, counting down.
CGTACAAGCCACTGAATTTTCTGGGTAGGCCCGTCAACCGGCAATTGCATATATACTTACGCGTCGAATGATGATGCAACAGATGCACGGGAAAACGACCGGTCTATCTCGTCATCCTTCCCCTTTCAACACTTTTACAACGTCAACCGAACGGAGAGCCCCGCACGCGCGCGCAAGTTATGGCTCCGGCCCGAGACACGGCGCGTTTACGATCGGCTAAAATTACTTTTACTTGATTTTAACTGCCCGTCTTGAGCACTCGCGTTGCCACGCTAATTGAATGACCGAATTCTAAGTGGAATCGATGATTTATGGATTGGCAGGCGCACCGACGCGCCGCCACGCCACGCCACGCCACGCCACGCCACGCCACGCCGAGGGAACATGCCCGAGAGCTGTGAACTTGTTCCTCGAACGCGGCCTACGGCCGGCTCGGAATTGACGTTGAGGGAGCTGTCAGTTTTCTTGTAAATGGGTTTAGATTGTTTTTGTTACTTAAGGCTAAGCGGGGGAGTTATTCCTTCTGGTCGAGTTACGTGATTTGGGCTTGTTAGGCTTTTTACCTTCGGCGCGGCGCGGCGCGGCGTTTTGTTGCGAGCGTGGGCTGCTTCTGACTTTGAACGGTTTTTGTTTGATGGATCCTTAAATTATTTTTCTCTGCGGATTATCTTCTCTTTGTTTCTGGATTTTGCATAATTTTCTTCAGCGGACTATTGGGGCTGGTGCGACCCCTATGTGTAACTATCGATAACTATTTGTGGATGAAATTTTACTGACTCACTACGTTTCTATTTACCATTTCGATAGGGACGAATATTAACCCCTTGCACTACTATTTATTTTCTGATTATAATGATTAGAAATTCTTGGAAAGATAGGTTATATTTATTGTATGCCTATGTTTTTATCCAAAGGATATACAGTGAATTTCTCTATACATGTCGACAAGAGCTGGATGATAAATGTCGCTGAATTATCCCCACTACCGCTGGGTATACCCTGTGAGGAGCCACGAAACTCGAGAGTTATGTAAACATAATACGGCTCTCCTGGAAAATACATGACGCTTGCAAGACTCGTGTTGTTGACATATATCGAGAATTCACTTTCTATCAAGTACGACAAAATAAAGTTTTATTTCGGTTTAAAGGAAATTAATAACATACATATTTATTAGACTCTGTTCAAAATCTTCGTCACGAGTCTGACTCGATCTTGTAGGGCAAGGGGTTAAATGTAAATATTATATATGATTTAATTGAATCGATGCATTTTTAAGGAATATTTTCAAGCTCCACCTGAGGGTTGTTATTATAGCTAAATAAGTCGGATTTTATTGGGAATTGTAGAATGCAAAACAGATCCACTATGATAAACTTTAGCTACAAAAAAATAATAATAGATTTTGTGGGTATTGTGGGAATTGATTTTTGATGCTTAACGCATGAATGTAATTGTTTCTCTTGACATTGTACCTACCGGTAGGTGTTCGGTAGTTTTAAACTAGTTACGATACACAGGTTAACAGACTTTTAAGTAGCATTGAAAAATTCAGTAGTGAACCAGCAAGCCGCTCTCGTTAACGTGATTTAGTAATATCTCTATGAATCGTTATTGAAAGGAAGATCCCATTAATAGACTACTGATAGGTAAAGTGTTAAGTAGTCTGTTGGGACGTTAATTATTAACTCTAGGACGCTTAAGGGATAGCCGAAAGTGGCTAGAGAGTTCAATCAGCTTCCACAGCAATTTTTAAGTTGAATGTTTTCTGCTTAAAGATTTTTTCTGATTTTTGATGTTTTATTCGGGGAATATCTAAATGATTACAATTTGGTAATCCCTTAAATTGACCTTAAACTGACCTTGTAAATCGCAGCTGCTCATTTTCGTCATAAATGCATAAAATCAGCTGTCTATTAATAAATTGTCCCTTCCTCGTACCAGAAGTCCTATTTTGTATGAAACACGGCGAAAGCATTTTGAAATTGTCGGAAAAAGGTAACAGAAGCTGAAATTAATTACTTTACTGAGGTATGCTTGATTCAATTTGTTTTTCATTTGTCCCGACTGAAAGAAGGCAGGAATTTCTTCATTTACTTAACGGAATTATACACGTTTATCGGATAGTCTTTCGATATGCTAGTTTCAAACATTTCCCTGAAAGTATGCGGATCAGATTGGATGATTTGAACTGATACACGTAACCCGCTGTGCCGCAACTGCCTATTAACGTAACAGGATCTTATCTAAAACGGGGAAAGATGTTTTTTCGCCGAGAGCTATGTCGCGTTCGTTCTACGATAATTGATTTCAATTGCGCAATCGCGGTCTCCGCGTGCACGAAATAAGAGAGCGAGAATCTGGTCACACAGGTTGATACTGATTCTTGACCCTGGTAGCGGGCTTTAAACCGTAACCTGATAGCAGAAGCCTATATTTCAATCAAGAACTACATAAATTATATCACTGATAATTCCTTCTCAATTTTTAAATTTATGTGCTGTACAAACCCATTTGCATTGTGCGTGTACGTACATATCAGAAGGCAAACAATTAATTATACTTATTGAGAGAAACGTGCCACAATTACGTCCACACAATTTTTATTTGCCATAAATATCCGCAGTCTACTGATAACTATTTGTTAGAGTATCCGAAGAAATGCGAACCATTCACTTTTACTCGAAAAATCGAAAATACAGTGATTTCTCTGTATATGTCGTCAACGCCTGGATGGTAAACGTCGCGGAATTATCCCCGCGCTTGTAACACGTCTCGGGTATGTCTCCTGGACGATACAAGACGCTGACAAGACCCGTGTTGTTGACATATATAGTGAATTAACTGCATCTGTTGAGATGGCTCGATTGCCCCTTGCAAACCACCCTCTCAAAATTCAGGAGACATTAAATAATTCATTCAAACACAGCACATTTTATTAAAAAAAAAAAGAAGACAAATGGTTGATTCCTATGTACTTACACATTACTCTAAACTATTTTCACAATTGACTCTGTTTCTGACACTTTGTTACTAAAATGATCAATTACCTATAGGATGGGGTAAATGTATAGAAAATTATGATTTTTCAGACTTGAAACATTTTGATTGTAAATGTACAAGCTAAAGAAAAGGCCACGAATTAATATGCGCGCGAAATAGTTACCGAAGGACCCTCAGGGATCTGGGAACATAAAATCGCCTAGAATCAGGTGCCAATAAATGGTCAATAATTCGGAATATTTGATGGTCGTTTTAAGAGGTCGTGGCAGCGGAAGCATTAGCCGATTCAACGCCGGTTGCGGAACGTGGGGGTGCAGATCTGCGGGAGTAAAACAGGTTCGCGTAGCAAGCTAGACAAATATGTGTATCTATCTCTTCGGGAAATGCCCATTATCGACAGATTAAACGGTACCATTTGAGATCTGGCTGGTTCCGGTGGCCCGGGCTCGTCGATTTATGTCGACTGCTGTGCTTAACGGTCGTTTCGGTCTGGCAGTATCGTCCACGACCGATGAAAAACCGTTCCCGGGCCTTCCGCGAGACCGTCCTGAGCCGGTAATGCGACCGAATGCCGCCGGACAAATCGCAAATGCCCGGCCAGATAGAGACGGGAAGAGAGAAACCCGAGAGCAGGCATCAAAATACAGTAGCGCTCGGTTAAATTTCACTGAAACTGCAACACTTAAATTTTCACGAAACACTCTTTCCCGGCCCACTCTTCCCCCCCACCACTTTTACTGCCTCGAGCTCAGGGCATCTTATCTCAGCAGACAAGGAAAAATACAGTGACTCATATCCTGCCACTCTTAAAAGGACGATAATTTTTTCAATACTGAACTTTTTTTATAGAACAATTATTTTATTACATGACGTGGAAAAGAAATTTTAAGAAACTTGCAATTGGTCAGAATTACAGAGAAAATACTAACAGTTGTGGTCTACAACTTTCTTATGTGATGCCATAGATCAGTTAGGAATTCTTGGTAACCGTAATGGCAGAACATTCGACCGAAGAAATAAATTCGTTTAACAATCCTTCGCAGATGCATCGTTAAAATCTCAATAATCGCAGATTAAAATGATTAGAACTCGTCATTTTGATGGGTCCTTAGAGTTAAATCACCGACAATCATTTCCACGATTTCCCGGAACCGAGTTCCCAGACAATATTTATTTGCCGACGATCATTTCATCGACAATTGTATTATCAACATTGCTTTTGACTTCGGGTCCAAGTGATTGTCAATGATTTAACTGACACTGATTTACCTGGTAGCTTGTACACTAACCTGTACACTCGCGATCGGGATATCACGCCGTTTGCCACCATTTCGCTGCTTGATTTCGTAACGTGTTCCTTTTACAACCCTCCCAGGGCGCATTAGTCGCATGACAGCGCGTTACGTGCGGCGCACGGCTAATTATTAATGGTATGGTTATTACCGTTACAGTCGCCGCAGTTATGTGCCATAAAGTAACGCTTTATCGATTCTAGCCGGACCCGCTTTGTTGAGCCACTCGACGCAGCTCCTTCTGCCACTTTTAGATTCCCCGCGGTAATGTTTTATGGAAGAGTTATGCGAACTGGTTCCACGGTCGCTCGGCGCAACGGTGATATACGATCCGCGACTTTCTGCTAATAGTTTGACGAGAGAGTCTTGCGCAGTTTCCGCGAGTTATCATCGATAGCGGCGCTCTATAAGCGTCCACCGAGCCTATCTTTTCGGATAATCGTATGCACACCGAGCATAACCGGCGAATGGTATGTATCGGTGATAGGTCGCCAGAAGGTGGAGAGAAATATCGCGTATCGAGGTGATCTGGTCCGACGCGTTCCAACGGTGTGTCATTTTATTGGACCGAACTCGATCGGCAAGCGAATTTGTCTTTCAGATATATTATTACCGTTCGTATTTTTATAGAGGCGTATCTTAATACGGATAGCAGAGGCGATCCAGGCCAGGCAAACGTAAGATCATGCGCTGGTCTTTCGTAGATCGTTTAGGTTATTGTGGACGTACTGTCTGAAGATAGTATCGGATTCACAAGAAAACAAACTAATTAAGATATAATTCGCTTTTCTTTTCACTACAGTGTTCCCTCGATATTTGTCCACAACGCGGGTCTACCCAGTGACATGTATCGACTAGAAGATACTATTCTATGATACACTGCAAAAGGGAAGCTCTAGAGGCCTCAGTGGCCGAGGAGTGTAAACATAATACGGGTCGGGAGTATCGGTGTGAGACCACTACTAATCCAATAAGAATACTTTATTATATTTGAGACATATATCGAGTAAAGACTGTACAGTTTTCTTTCGATATAAGGCGATCGCTCGGGACCGGCTCTCGTCGTATTTCGGACGAACGAAGAGAAGAGGGGACATTTTCTTTCTTCGAAATGAACAGCGTCATCTTATTTCCACCAGAGACGAGAGTCATGATCAACACATCCAAGCGAGTAGTAATTGCAATATTAATTTAATAATAATAGTAGTGGTAATTGTAAGGTAAATAAAATTTTGAAATCGATTTTCAAAAACGCCTGCGAAGGGCTCATCTGGAAAATCCAGGACGGAGTTTCACCGAAGGGCTCGCGGCTGGTTGTTCAGCAGAGTTGAGGCATGTTCGATTTAGGGGTTTGTCATCGTAGGCATTATTAGCCTCCCCACCGAGACCTGGTCCGCGTTCATCCATTACGGGCTCTCCGAGACGGAAATTTATTCGTCTTTTCTACCTTCTTGGCTCTCCTCCGGCTAACCTCCGCTACGTACTTGGAATATGAGAGACGCGCGTATAGTCACACCTCCTTACAGGCCGGGTGAGAGAAAAACCTGGAATTAATACTTCTTTCTCCGCATCCCCCTCCCCAACCCCCTTCACCACCACCCCCGACCACTCTATCCTCGTCGCTCGTTTTCCAAGGCGGGTCCTCCAAGAAACTGTGAAAAGAATTTAAATTCCGTGGCCCGAGTTCTTATAACGGCTGGTACGAGGGCTATGTGTCATATTAAAAAGTTCAGTGAAGATCTTGCGCTGGCATTTATTTCTTAGTCCGATGATAATAGGACGGCAGAAATTTTCATGGCGTCGTCGTCGTCGTCGCTGTCTGCTTGTCCCCCCTCCCCCCCTCTCTTCTCTCTCTTTCTCTGGCTATCGAACTGTTCTAATTGATCGTCGGAATTGATTTATTTATTGAAAAGACCGAAAAAGGTATGTTCTCAAACGCGCCCGTTAATAAGCACCGAGTATTTTCGCTTCGATTCGATTGCGAAACGCGGACTCACAATTAAATTGAATTCTTTGCGACGGCGATTGTCGGGACGACTGCGAGGAAAGAATGGTGTTTTAATTAATGGTAATGAACGTTATTGGGGCTTTTTATGGCGTTCTTCTTTTTCACGCATTGTCTTACCCGACGAGGAACGGTGTAAGAAACCCGTACAGGTCGGTGGCAATTAATTTGACGAGCGTTTGCATGTGCCAGACACAACGGGATACGTAAATCGATATTCCGAGGTTTTTCTAGTGGTTTTGTTCCTTTCCGTTCCAATATTTTGCAACGGTACGGTGTGCAACTGTAAATTTGTACATAAATTGTTCCCATTCCGACTGCTATTGGTGAATGGATACGTGATTTTTATGTTGAAAAATGCAGAGGCAATCAAGCATTATGCGAATGTATAGAGTCGTAGACGCGACAGTGAATTGTTGCATGTGAATACAGTTCGTTAGGGGCTTTAATTGGAATCTTCGTTTGATTAGGTGATATTATTGCTTTTATTAACGAATGTGAATTGATTGTTCGTCAACTTTTTGCCTTTTGAGAGCCGTGCCTATCAAAATATTCATTTTCTGTTTCAGAAAATCAGATCTTGCTGACAATTTTTCTCAACTCTGAATCGGTGAGTAGAAAACTTTCATAAAAATGCTGTAATTAGCATCTAAAAATTATTATTATTATGACACTGCATTTACACCATGTGCCAAAAGAAAATGACAATGACAATGTGACAATTTCCTGTTTTCTCCCCGTAATTATTATTCGCAAAAATATAAAAAGCAGTGTTTCCATTAAAAATTTCACGTGAACCATGCAGATCATGAAGGTATAGTAGACCATCAAGAATTTGCGGCTCATAAACGAATTACTGCTTAGTATTGTTACCTAGAAGCTTTTAGCCCTGCCCAGTGAAAAGACATACTAATGTATCATACGTCGCAAAACCCTACCGTAATTCGCTATGCATACAATGTTGTTTACGATAACGCGTTTCAACAGTAAACTTTCGTTTCCATTTAATTTTAAATATTTACTGTAGGAATTAAGTTTCACGTCGACATTTCTAATTGTTCATTAGAAGAATACAATTACGGTATGTAACTTGATATTACATTTTTTATACTGCACTTTAATCATCCGTGGTACGTACCACAGAGAAGAAAGATTTAATTTGCTGTAACCTACGATGCTATAAAACATTACTCCCAGTTTTTATCGTATCGCAGAAATTAACCTTCCAACCGAGGATGACGAGTTAAGTCGTCCGTAATGCTCGTCAGCGTCTTTCACAACCCTTTCATTCTCTTCTTGACGTTACATTCTTCTAATTAGAAAAATTCTTGCAACTTATTGCTAACCACAAAAAAAAGTTGACAAGCTCAACAATTGAATAGAAAAATCGAATAAAGATCTCCATCATATGTATATATAATCCCTGTCCGTGACCTTGAATGACCTTGAGTAATTATGGTCATTGAATTGCTAATGAAAGCTACTATCATCGTAGGTGTTCAAAAAGGGGTGGCCCCGTTTAAAAAAATGGAGGTCACCTCGAGATTTCTAAAAGAAAAATAAGAAAAACAAATATTTTTATGTCATCGTGCGAGCCCCATTGAGCCATTCAACTTTCTCCTCAAGACATTTAATTAAAACGTTAGGCGACTCACTCTGCATATCGTGTAATGCAACGTGGGCCCTTATTCGAGGTCCCGGATCCAATTTGAAAATAAAGAATCGGTGGTGCTGGGCGTCAAGAAGAAAATAAACAGCTTCCGGAACGTGACAGCGAACTCGGGCGACGAATCAGCTCGAACTAACTCAATATCGAGCCACGCCCATCTAATAGCAATAAATTCGACGAGCACGCTCTCAATAAAACCGCGGGCATCGGGTTTATCGCGAATTGGCCGCGCAGAAACAATAAAGAAGCACGCGAGGAAGATTCAGTGGGACACAACGAGCGAAACACAGGGACGGTATAGTAATTGCGCCGGAGATTCTATCATAGGCCGAATAAATCGGTCCTTTTATCGAGCTGTCGGGGCCGGCACAATCGAATTGAATCTTCATTGAAAGGAGCAAATTGACAATTTCTCGCGCGCGTACGTCGGACAATCGCGGTGTACGTTACGCTCGCGCGACAGTTGAATACGGCCGGTAACGTATGCTTCGGTTTACTGTCGAAACGTCGGAATTAGCGAATAGTTGCGTAGCTCTTGGCAGCTCGCGCGGGGACAGACGAGAGCGTAGCAAGTAGATGCAAAAGCAAAAGCAAAAGCAAAAGCAAAAGCAAAACGAGCATACCGGCGAGCAAAACGGCGCGTCTCGGCGACCGCAGGCTTGCAGGGCACGCAATTGGTTTCCCCATTGAAGTAGTCGAGCGCCCAAGGAACACTTTGCCTACCTTCCGAGAACACGCACGCACGCACGCACGCACCGTACACGCGTGCTTGCGTGCCCATTTTGCATAGCTACATTAATCCCCGCTACGCTCGAGTAATTGCAGATTCCGGTAGTTTGTGGCGCCACGGTCACGTGTGGATGCGGATTTTATTCCGCCAGCGAGACGCAATTACGCGAGAAGCATTCCAGCTCATTGCAGCCCGCGGAGTCACCCTAATCTCTTCCTCTCTCCCTCTCTCTCTCTCTCTCTCTCTCTCTCTCTCTCTCTCTCTCCTTTTGAAAGGTTAATCGCCGGTCTGGCCCAGGAGACTATGCCAACGTTGTGTCGCGTTTTGCCGATTGATTTCGCGAGAACCTCGTGCACGCGCGGAATCGACCTGTTCGATTCTTCACCAGAAATTATTTCATCGTTTTTAGAGGGCCATTAACCATGGCTGTAGACTTTTTAATGAATCCTGCAACAGCAGTAACAATTTCATTTGTAAACCAACAAGTCACCCCCGGTAATGTCAGCTAATAATTTTGCTTGGGATTATTATGTAAGATTTCTAAGCACAAAGCTGCAGCTGCTAAGCCACAGCACAACTATTGAAAATCCTATCCTAGACTTCCGGTAGCTAAAGCGTTAACGCCGCGGGTTGCCCGTGATGAAAAATGATAGATCATGTGCTGGTAATGATGCAGCAGATAGGAATAGAAATTGAGGGGACTCGAAAAGTATTTTATACAGTGGTCCCAAAAAGTATCTGAACACTGAGTTTAAATTTTATAATTTCAATTTAACCCATTTTGTAATCAGTTATATATACTTGTAGTCAGTTTTGTACTTAAATATAGTAAAGAAAAAGTTTAGTAAAAAATAGTATCAGGATCCCAGCTCATCGCCAGCATTACTAGCACCTAAACACCCCTTATAGTTACCCTAATCTCTGCCTCTTCTGTCGAAAGATTATTTGCTCGTCTGGAGACCATGTCAACGCTACTTATGGCTCGCGTGCGCGAGCGGAATCCTTTTGTTTGTTTCGCGAATTTTCATTTCTTTTATGCTTGAGAGGTCTTTTATCAGCTGGTTTATGAAATTTGCCAGTATTAACGGAGTTATAACATGAACAACCGTAAGCTCGGCGCAGCAATAAAATATAATAAAACGACAGTAATTTATTTCCCGATGTAATTTCTTTTACGGCCTCGCGCGGTTCTTCGGAGCTGTGTCGCGCGGTTAGAGATGTTTAAACAGTGCGATTTTTTTTCCTCTGTACACTGGCTTAATGACTTCACGGTTTATTACCATCAGTTTTAAAATCTGTAAGCCTGGTTTTAAACTGGTTCGATCGCGGAGAAACTTTATGCTCGATTTCGCTCAAAGCTCGCTTGTGAATATTTCTCTATCACCGGAACTACGGCAGTGATACTTGGGATTATCGTAAAGACTCTCATTTCTGTACGAAAAGGTGATAAATTAAGTAATTCGTTCCAAAAAATAAAATACCAACGGATTCTTCTTGCTTTCAAAAATAAATAGCAAGGTATACGGATTTTATTTGAAGTACCGCTAAAATTGTAATCATTAAACTACAAATTATTATATTTTAAAATTGCGTGAGTAAAACAGGGAATAGTATCCGAAAAATTTAAAGATATTGTTACATTATTTTCAACACCATAAAACCTTTACAAGAAGAAATACTTGGATACTTTAAATACTTTAGATATTATTGCTACATATTAAAAGGAATCAGAAATTCTCTTGGTATCGTTTTAAATTCGTTTATATTTTTATTAAAGGGTTACAACGAATGACAGTTTTCTCATTTTAAAATGATTATTACGTTCGTTAACTCGACGTTGGGGTAGGAATATCGCAAATTTTCTTGAAGAGGAAGCGAGAACCAAAAAGTCACTTCGGCAAGTAGACTTTCAGTGGGGTTCCGCTGAAAAAAGATTCTCATTTCTGCGAAAGATAGGTTTATGGTCGCGGCCAGACAAGTTTATAGGAGTCCGGAGTAAGTAGAATAATTTAAGATGTTCCCAGACAGGAAGAGCCGAACTGAAATTAAAAAGTTCAAGTTGAAATCTCCGAACGGCGGCGAGCCTAACACGATGGCCGTGCAGCTCGTGCCCGTTGCGTGCCGGTTCCGAAAAGAAATATCAACATTGGCTCAATTACGCGCATAATAATGCAAGCAATTAAAGTATATTTACTTTCAATTTACACCGTTTACGATTGAAGCGAGCGGTATCGGGTAATTGAAGTTGTCCTGCGTCGTAATTAGCCCGCATTTAACAGATGTTGTACGATCGCATATATTAAACGCCGATTTCCAGTGGGGCGTACGTCAATAAGAAAAATAAAATGCATTAGCGGGCATAATCTCCGTTTGTGATTGCGTTCCCGACCGTTAATTCGCATTTCATTTGTGGCCGGCGATCAGACCTGCCAGATTATCCTGTTCACTGTATATAACAGGCCGGAGTTTGTTACCGCAGACATTTTCTGTTAATCGGTAATATTAAAACGTACTGCTTCCGCATAATTTATGAAAATTTATACTTGTCCCGGCATCCTATCCACTGGCCGATCTGGTTCCAGTGGATTTACTGTATTCATTAGACTGCGGCTCATTATGCGAAATAAAAATTGGCTAGGCTAATCGTAAAAAATTGGAAGATAAGTAATAACGAATCACGTTGTTGCAGGACCGCTGCCATTTTGTTGCAGTGAGACAAGCTATGACACTCAAAATGGCAATTTAAACGTACTTTCACGTATAGTGGACGCTCCCAAGTTTATTCAGTCTATTGCTTGTTTTTATGAAAAAAAAAGTTATTCAACGTCTTCTTTGAAGTCTATCTCTTTTTAACACATCCGAGCCCGATGACACAACCGTTGCGTCATTTGCTATTTCTATTCGGTAGCCGAAGACGCAACAGTTGCGTCACGGACTGAGACGAAAGTTATTGGTCAGTTCTACGACTGAAACACAGAAAATCATTCTAAAAATAAGTTTAACTGCAAATCAAGATTTCTAAAGGATTGTGGCCTTGCTTGTGGCTTTTGCTGTGATCTCGAACGCGAACAAGTAAACAGATGCAGACAAGTTTTCGTTCTTCTATGTCTCTACAGGCTGTCTCAAAAATGTATTTCCTTGAGAAGGGTAATTCCTAAGACCATTTAAAATAACTTTTCCCTTTGCGAAAATGTTCTTCGTGGCTTCGTTGCGGAGTTATCAACGAAAATCACGGGCCAATCGGAGCGCGGCTACAGCGGACAGATTCCGGCTCGGCCAATCCCAACGCCACGCTCAGCGGGACCAATCGAGCCGGGATCCCTCTGCTATAGACGCGCTCTGATTGGCCGGTGTTTTTCATTAATAACTCTGCAATAAAGCAGCGAAGAACATTTCCGTAAAGGAAAAAGTTATTTCAAAGGACCTTGGGAATCACCCTTTTCGACCAAACACAACATTTTGGGACACCCTGTGTATTAATGTTTTACAAGATGATTGAGGAAAATTATGTAAATAAGGGATCCTGAATGCAGACGAGTTTGATCGAGTTGTTTTACGCATTAATATTCCTGTCAACATGCTACAACACGATCAAGAAAAATGTTGTAAGTAAGACATCCTAAATGCAGACGAGTTTCTGCTCTTTTACGTATGAATATTCCTGTCAACAAGCTACAACACGATCAAGAAAAATATTGTAAATAAAACATCCTGAATGCAGACAAGAATACTTCCTTTTAAGTGTCTGCGTTCCCACCAACGTACCGCAATAAGGTCAAGAAAAATGTTGTAAATAAGACATCGTAATGCGAACAAGATCGCGTTGTTTTACGTGCATCTGCATTCGAACGAACATTCTACAACATAATGAAGAAAGACGTTGCGAATGAGACATGCTGAACCTCTTAAAGATCCTCTTGCTGAAACTGTCGCAGCCAATCCAACACTGTATCGAGCACCCTGTACATTTTCTCGCGATCCTGTCGTCAGCGTCAAGATGGATGATCGCGGAGCTTGCATAACAGTCGACATATCATAAAAGCCTCACCTGTGCGACTAGACTCGCGCCGCGGGCACCTGGTCCGGTAATTAAAGTTTTTCCTTAATCGGCGCGGTCCATCCGAACATTATTTATGAGGCTCGCCGACCAAGCTCCGCTTGTCGTCGTCTCCCGTCATCATTCATGGCAGAATTAGAAAAGACCATAACGCAAGAATTTAATCTCACGCCGGCTGGCATGGGGTGGCAGATAAGATAAGGGGCTAGAAAGAGGGAGAGAGAGGAACGAGGGCAAGAGAGGATAGGCGAGCGAAGAGAAGAAAAGCCGATGCGTTCGGAAAAGAGAAAGAGAGCCGGTGAATAGCAGGCGAGAAAAAGAGACGAGGCGTTCGAGAAAAGGTTCTCTCGCTCGCGTCGGCCGCGAGATATCTCGAATAGCAGTGTAACGCGGTAGGACGGCGCGTAATTAACGCCTCATGTAGATGGTATCGTGTTGTAGACGATCCGCGTGACGACCGGTGATGTACGGCCACGCCGCCCTGTACGATAATGGAATATTATTATCGGTCAGCATCAAGCAGTCGGGTTAAACTGCCGTGTGCCGATGGAGAGCGCCGATGCCAACGAGAGAGACCCAGCCAGCGCCCGATTCCCCGGTCCCAGTAAACTATTCGATGATAGCCCGATGATCCCGCCGATGCAGCCGTGCGTTAAGACCGACCACGCAAACACCGAATAGTTCTTCTTCGGGTTGCCGAGGCTAACCGCGAGGGACAAGCCGATCTATCGCGGAACTTTCGCCGGCGCTCGATCATTCGACGCGAAACACCGCGTTCGAACGACCGGCTAAACTGCGGAAGCGGTTAAGGGATGAAGAATCTCAAGATTGGTTTAGCCGGAAGCTTCTTCGTCGAGCAGTTTTTAATTAATAGATTCCGTAATCCGGTTTTTGAACGATAGGTGGGCTGGGCAACTGGTGGCTCGCGAGCCACACGCCAGTCCTCTTCCCATTTCTGGGACCCCCCTGTATGGAGTGTGGAAGAGGGGGGCTTTGGGTTGTCTCCAAGAGAGACGAAAGCACGGTGGGGTAATATAAAGTGGCCAGTGGTGGGGGAACCTATACACTGGTAGTGGGGGTCGTGAAGCGACGGCGGGGAAGAAGTTGTCCAGGTTTCCTACTTTGGTACTTTACTATCAATAAATACAATTTTCTTGAGAAATGGGCTTATCACCAAGGTTACCAATCGCCCGTAGGAAACAAAAATTTTTCTCAGACATTTTCCCATACAGTGCACAATGTTATACACTTTAAGTTGAAAAGGTGAGCCTGTACAGGTGTCTAACGGTTCCCATTGAATTTTTGCGTCGCACCGGGGAAAAAAGCAGAAAATTCGCGTAACCGGATAGAATGAAGGTCCCGCTAACCGTTCCGGCAAATGAATAGCCTGAAATTGAGGCGGGTAATAAGTGACGAGGCGACGAGATGAAAAAGAAACGGAGGGGTCGCGGAGTGGTCAGATGCAGCTCCGGCTATCGTCGCAAGAAAACGAGGTGAGAAAAACGTCCTCGACGTCAATTTCCTAGCGAACTGCGGGCAGAGGAAGCGGGCCCCGGCCGTCCCGTCAGTTGTGGACAGAACCTCTAGCCGTCTTTTACAACTTTTTAAGAAGTCACAACAAAGTTCGACAGCGAGTTCCGTACAATGGCTTCTCGGATCTCGCTGCTTTCCCATTCCTTCGCCTCGTCCCCGGGGAGGTCGCGGCATTGTCTTCTCGCGTCGTTGAACGACGTCCCAGCGCGAATACGAACCCCCCTCCCCCGTCCTCTTTCCCTTCCCCCTCTCCCCGCAACACCCAGTCCTTTATGCCGATTATCCGAGATCAAGTTTCCAGAGCATACTCGTTAAATTGTTTTGAGATTACTGTGGCGCGAGAGTAATTAAGTTTCGAACTCCCGGGCCGCGCCGCGACGGCAAGTGTTTACGATGAGTCATCGCCGAACCATAGGTAGTAAACCACAAAATGAACTGTAATCGTTTCCTGATCCCTCGACGTGAGAGAACGCTCGCCCGGTGAAATCTCGTTTTCCAGTTTCTTATGGGTTCTGTATAGTCAGTCGTAAACCTAGTCGATGCGTGCGCCGATTGCTCGGATGATTCGTTTCAGGGCGAGTCTGTGAAAGTGAGAATTCTTCGAGTCTTTTACCTTTTAAAATTGTGCTGGAAGCCTTCTAGAGAAATTGCACTGCACTTAAATGACAGAGGACTCGTATCAGAGGGATTATTGCATAGAAGATTCCTGAGGTCCCTCACTTTTTAACACTTTCAGGAACGAGGACTGTGTCTGAATGTCAATTCCTTGCCTTAAAACTTCGATTTTTGGTATTTTCTCGTCAAGCTGTACAGGAGTATATAGTAAAAAATTAAAAATTTCTGGGTTGCCAAAGTGAAGTTTAATCAAATACCGGACGAAAGGCAGTGGTAGTTACAAAATTTCTAATGGCCCAGTAAAAAAGGTAGTGAAAGAAGTAAGATTGAAAATACAGTTGTTTTAAATCCGGGGAATTTAATTTTTGTAAATGTCTGTTCTAAAAATCGAAATAGAGACCACTGAAAGTAACAATTAAAATGTTAACATTTCCTCGATATCGTTTGTAGTTCATGAATTATAAGCTCGAAAACGAAAAAGATTGACATTAAAAGAGCAACAATCAAATGCTGCTAAATTTTTTAATGGTCCCAATTACAATCGCGGAGAACTCGATCTCGTTTTTCGCGAACGATTTCGTTCTCATCGTTAAAATAAAATAGCAATGTCGATCGATCGCAGCCGATTAACGTTCGAATGAAGAATTCATAACGAGCATCTGCTTAAGCACGCGCGATCCCCAAATCAGATACGTTTTAATAGAATTTTAAAGAGGCGGATTAAACAACAGATACACGCGATTGTTGCGGGAATAAATTTTAATTATTGTATTTACGATTGCTTGTAATATAATCCGGCGATCCGTTAAATTCCTCTTTAATATTCGATCCTAATTAAAAGCTTGTAAATGTTTCAGAAAAATCAATATCGCATCGTTTGCATTCGTCGAAT
The DNA here is from genome assembly GCA_028454245.1 of Halictus quadricinctus. Classification (NCBI taxonomy): domain Eukaryota; kingdom Metazoa; phylum Arthropoda; class Insecta; order Hymenoptera; family Halictidae; genus Halictus; species Halictus quadricinctus. The sequence continues at coordinate 4,747,018 of CM052113.1, read as the reverse complement.
ATTTATGATGTGTGCGGGGGAGAAACACGCGAGTCCGCGTTTCGCAGTAATTAGATCGTATTTATTAAGTACAGATGCACCGTCCACTATTGTGTACATATTTAACGATTAAATCAGCGCCACGATAATTTATAATTATCGACTGTTTAGGGCTCTGTCGTCGGTTTCGTCGCCGGGGAAAGAATTGATATTCCCGTTAATTATGTTCGAGTTTTGGAACCGGGAGAAAGTTAAACATTTCGGTGACGTTTCCCTCGGTGTTTATAAATGATCAAATGGGACACTAGGCCGCGCGATTTCTTGTTGAAAAGTGTGCTCCGCGCTCTCGATCGAACAGAATCAAATATTTGAAAATTTGTTTTTACTTTAAACAAAACAAAGGCAGGTACGCACTGCAAAATATTTACCTTTCGCGCTGACGCTTTTAATCATAAAGCTATCGACATTTTTGGAAATACAATATATCCGTCGAAAAATTACAATTGTTTTCCAAAAGTCACTGGACCGCACAGTGGAAATATCAAATTCAGAACGCTGCAGGAACAAATAATCTCGCGTTGAAAATAGAAACAGCAACGGCTTAAAAAAGTTATTTCCTATAAATTACGTCCCAAACATATTTCATATTTTTGCAAATATAAAATTTCCATCGAAATGTCACAATTGATTTCCAAAAGTGAGAGTCACTAAACCGCATGGGAAATATCAAATTGAGAACGCTGCAAGAACAAATAATCTCGAGTTAACAGTACATAACGAGAGGTTCTTTCGTCTGAAAGGATGAAACGAATTGAAACAAATTCAATATTACAGAAAAGAGAAAAACCAGAGAAGAGATGTACAACGCATTCCGGTCAAAGCGAACGCAAAAAGTAGCGGGAATACTGCGGCGAAGTAAATATACGGGAAAAAGGAGTAGCATTATATTCCACATAAAAGTCAATTGCGAGGCTTTTGACAAATATTGCGCCACGGTAATGGCGGAGGTGGTGAGACGAGCGCATTCTCGCCGAGCCAATGTTTTATGATTTTTCTGGGGCGGATAGAATGATCCTGATGCGGAGATTCACAAGGAAAACGCCCCATTTACGAACTCCGCCTGCTAAACCGGCGAATTGAGTTTGCTTTTATTCAGACCTGAAACGCGCGGGGATCAGCGAAATCGTGGCTGTTTAAAGCCAGCCCCGAGAGCGCTTTAAAAAGCAAGAATACCATCCTCTTGAATCGGATATCTTCCTGTTTGCTTCAATTATGTACATTAAATGTTGCAAGTCGCTTTGTTTCTATCATTGAAAAGTTCCCGAATCGCGGCGTTTTACTCGAACCGTTTCGACACAGTTCCTTCCGATGCTATTGGCCAAATCATAAAGCGTCTTCATTTGTGTCTTGCTTGAATTCAAAAGGATTTATTCGAACGTGAATTTAAAACATTTCATTGCTGTGTAAAAAGTTAACCTGTTTGAGTGAACAATACAAACGCTGAAGCATTTATTAATGTATTTTGAGTATGCAAGAATTCGTATTATCAGTTCACGTCTAAAATGGCCTGCTTTTGAATGATTCTGCAAGAATTAAAACAGTCGCTGCGAAATAATGTGTGAACGCCAAATAAAAATTCATAAAAATAGTGCCAATGAAAAACCATGGATGATCTTGAAATTAAAAGATCGACGACGTCTATAAAAATCGTTTACCACCACAACATTGATCCATCGACAATCAGATTTTTCCTGCCATCAAAAATGCCGATTGTAACAAACGAAGGAACTGTTCGATCACGAGAAATAATTAAACAAACCGCAAGCTCGCGATGCACGCACTGTTCGGGAGGTTCGAAAAAGAAGTTAATTTTGCGTTTTCGACTGGTTTTTGCCGAAGCAGTCATTTCACGGCAGTCGGGTGCAATCCAGCGGAGCGTGGAAAAAAGATTGCCCGTTTATTTATTCACCGTGGCAGCGCAAGATGCGCCGCGGCGAAAAAGACGGTGGATAGAAAAAGAAGAAAA